>CAUYLG010048067.1:0-109244 GCA_963573385.1 Cacajao melanocephalus | reverse complement strand
TCTTCTTGATGCATTGATCCTTTTACCATTATGTAATGCCCTTCTTTGTCTCTTTTGATCTTTGCTGGTTTAAAGCCCATTTTATCAGAGACTAGGATTGCAGCTCCTTTTTTTTGTTCTCCATTTGCTTGATAAATCTTCCTCCATCCCTTTATTTTGAGTCTATGTGTGTCCTTGCACATGAGATGGGTTTCCTGAATACAGCACACCGATGGATCTTGACTTTTTATCCAATTTGCCAGTCTGTGTCTTTTGATTGGGGCATTTAGTCCATTTATATTTAAGGTTAATATTGTTATGTGTGAATTTGATCCTGCCATTTTGATGCTAGTTGGATGTTTTGCCCATTAGTTGATGCATTTTCTTCATTGTGTTGATGGTATTTACCATTTGGTACATTTTTGGAGTGGCTGGTACTGGTTGTTCCTTTCCTTGTTTAGTGCTTCTTTCAGGAGCTCTTGTAAGGCAGGCCTGGTGGTGAAGAAATCTCCCAGCAATTGCTTATCCATAAAGGATTTTATTTTTCCTTCACTTATGAAGCTTAGTTTGGCTGGATATGAAATTCTGGGTAGAAAGTTCTTTTCTTTAAGGATGTTGAATATTGGCCCCCACTCTCTTCTGGCTTGTAGGGTTTCTGCTGAGAGATCTGCTGTGAGTCTGATGGGCTTCCCTTTGTGGGTAACGTGACTTACCTCTCTGGCTGCCCTTAGCATTTTTCCTTCATTTCAACCCTGGTGAATCTGATGATTATGTGCCTTGGTGTTGCTCTTCTTGAGGAATATCTTTGTGGTGTTCTCTGTATTTCTTGGATTTGAATGTTGGCCTGCCTTGCTAGGTTGGGGAAGCTCTCCTGGATAGTATCCTGAAGAGTATTTTCCAGCTTAGATTCATTCTCTCCATCACATTCAGGTACACCTATCAAATGTAGATTAGGTCTTTTCACATAATCCCGTATTTCTTGGAGGCTTTGTTCATTTCTTTTCACTCTTTTTTCTCTAATCTTGCCTTCTCATTTTATTTCATTGAGTTGATCTTCAATCTCTGATATCCTTTCTTCTGCTTGGTCAGTTCAGCTATTGAAACTTGTGTATACTTTACAAAGTCCTCTTGCTGTGTTTTTCAGCTCCATCAAGTCGTTTATGTTCTTCTCTAAGCTGTTTATTTGAGTTGGCATCTCATCTAATCTTTTTTCTAAGTTCTTAGTTTCTTTGCACTGGGTTAGCACATGTTCTTTTGGCTCAGAGAAGTTTGTTATTACCCACCTTCTGGAGCCTGTTTCTGTCAATTCATTAGATTCATTCTCCATCCATCTTTGATCCCTAGCTGATGAGAAGTTGTGATCCCTTGGAGGAGGAGAAGTGTTCTGGTTTTTGGTGTTTTCATCCTTTTTGCACTTGTTTCTTCCCATCTTTGTTGCTTTATCTACCTGTGGTCTTTGTAGTTGGTAACTTTCAGATGGGGTCTCTGAGTGGGTGTCCTTTTTGTTGATGTTGAAGCTATTTCTTTCTGTTTCTTAGTTTTCCTTCTAACAGTCAGGTCCCTTGCTGCAGGACTGCTGAGGTCCACTCCAGACCCTGCTTGCCTGGAGATCACCCGCTGGGATGGCAGGGCAGTAAGGGTTGCTGCCAGTTTCTTCTTCTGTTATCTTCATCCCAGAAGGGTACCTGCCAGATGTCACCCTGAGCTCTTCTTTATGAGGTGTCTCTTTTGCTGTACAGGGGTCAGGTAGCTGCTTGAGGAGATAGTCTGTCCCTTACAGGAGCTTAAATTCTGTTCTGGGAGCTCCGTTGTTCTGTGCAGAGATGCTGAGCAGGTACCTTTAAGTCTGCTGCAGCAGAACTCATAACCACCTCTTTTCCCAGGTGCTCTGTCCTAGGAAGGTTGGCTTTATTTATAAGTTCCTGTCATGCTGCTGCCTTTTTCATAGATGCCCTGCCCTGCAAGGAGTAGTCTAGTCACAATCTGCCAGCAGAGGTGTTGCTGAGCTGCCTCAGACTCTGCCAGCTGCGGTGTGAACTGCCTCAGTATTGGCAGACTGCCTCAGCAGAGGCAGACGCCCTTCCCCTCACTGAGCTGGACCATCCTGTGTCCAGCTGCACTTGCTGCAAAACTCTCAATCCATAGCTTTTCAGATTGCTTGTTTTGTGGGGGTGGTACCCATTGAGCCAGATCACCTAGCTCCCTGTCTCAGCCCCCTCCCTTTCAGTTGAATGGGCGGCTCTGTCTCCCAGGCATTCCAGGTGCCAGTTGGAATTCTTGCCCAGATTTGTGTGAGTTTCTGTGCACCAACCTGCAGCACCAGCCGTGTTGAAAACTCATGGCACTTTTTGGCCCGGGAACCTCCTGATCTGTGAGTAGTGAAAACCTGTTCGGAAATATGGTGAAAACCCACCCTCTCCATTGTTCTTGCTGGGAACTGCACTCTGGAGCTGTTCCTATTTGGCCATCTTCGATCCTACTCCATCTTTTCTTTTCTTTTTTTTTTTTTCTGGAGCAGAAGTTTCGCTCTGTCACCCAGGCTAGAGTGCAGTGATGCAATCTTGGTTCACTGCAGCCTCTGTGTCCTGGGTTCAAACGATTCTCCTGCCTCAGACTACCGAGTAGCTGGGGTTACAGGCATATGCCACCATACCCAGCTAATTTTTGAATTTTTAGTAGAGATGGGGTTTCACCATGTTGGCCAGGCTGGTCTTGAACTCCTGGCTTCAAGTAATCTGCCTGCCTCAGCCTCCCAAAGTGCTGGGATTACAGGCATGAGCCATCACTCTGGGCCTATTTAATTCTATTTTAGATTCAGAGGGTACCCGTAGAGATTTTTGATGTGAGGCTGAGGTTTGGGCTTTGATTGAACCTGTCACCCAAGTAGAGAACATAGTACTCAACAGGTAGCTTTCTGGCCCTTCTCTCTGCCTTCCCCACTTTTGGAGCCTCCAGTGTCTATTGTTGCTAATTTATGTCCGTGAATACCCAATGTTTATCTCCTACTTATAAGTGACACTATGCAGTATTTGGTTTTCTGTTTCTGTGCTAAACCATAGTCCTTGAGGTCATTTTCCTTTGAATTCCTGCTAGGAGTCAGATTTAAAGAACAATAAAAATAAAAACCAACATTGATGAACACTTTATTTCAAAAAATTTGGTAAGGTCCGATAGAATTAGATTAAAAGAAGCTTTAGTGACCTATTTATGTTCTGCCTCATTGAACAGTCTGTGAACTTGCAGAATGAGTCAGGTGGGCACAGGGTCCCAGTGCCACGGCAGAGCCCGAGCTCAGAGGCCGTGGAGCAAAGCCAGAAGAAAGCAGGCCAGCATCTTCTCCTGTGTGAGTGCTTCTCTCAATATAGCCATCCAGGTTCCACCGAAAACAAAGCATAATGGCATGGGCAGAGGAGCCCCCTGTGGGGCACGCGAGGCATTGAAAATGTGTCCATATGCAAGTCCTCTGGGAGGCAGAGTGTGTGGGCAGTCGAGTGTCCTTCCGTCCTCTGAACTGAGGGTGTCAAGGCATGAGATGGGCATGGATGAAGATCTCCCATCTGCACAGTCCAGCCCTTGAGCAGACAGATGCTCATCACACAGTGGGAATGCGTTGTCGCTATGCCCCCACCTGACCCACTGTGGGGAGAGGAGGAGAATCAAAAGGAGACCACGTAGTCACAGTTTGGAGAAATACAAAGTTAACTCTGCATCCCTTAGAAAATGAGTAAATCAGGAAAACCAATAACGTTGCCTCTCTTCTTCCACCTCTAACAAAATACACTTCAGATCCAGGGAAAGAGAATATCATGCAGTTATGCAGAATAAGAGCATGCATCCTCAATAGCTTGTAAATAGGCATGGCTCTGTCAGCCTGGAGCAGAAAGCTGCAGAAAGACGCACTGAGATGAAAAGATAGCAGGTGGTACAAACAGACTAGAGGATAGGATGCAAAGGCAATGCAATGAGACGGAAAATGATCTGCTGGAAATAAGCATTTCAAAAAAGATCCTTTTGAAAGAAGGGCCTTTGTGTTGGTAAAGGACATGTAAGCAACTGCAGGAAGTGAAATCCCTGTTGGAAAATTTTTGAGAAGCGCTGGTGGAATGTATGAAATATGGACAAATAGATATGATCTGTAAGAGGGCGGATGACAAGTAAAGAAAATGAAATGTGAGGTAAGGACATAGGTGCCCCTGACAAGGTAACATGGGCAACTAGGACAGTTGCCATGGTAAAGAGAAGAAATTCTTGAATTAGCAGTATTCAAGAAAAATGTCCAGATCCAAGGTCTGAGCATGGGGATTGAGATGGTTCATTTTTTTTTAGACAGTGATCCATCCCTTCACCCTAAAAGCATCCAGAGAGAAAAAGAAGTTACCATACTAACAAGAGAACTCAATTCAGACTTATGCACTATGGTTTAAATAATACTTATAGTTTTTTTGGAAGGAAAGGTTATCGAAAACAAATTTCATTCACATTCAAAACTGAAATGGTCAGACACTCAAAGACATAGATCTAAATTTTATTTTTTGATACAAAGAAGTTAAGCTGATAGCCTAGAAATGAAGGTCTCTGGGATGAGAGAATGAGGAAGGTGAGACAGTAAAAGCCTGCTGGTGAATAGTGAAAGGCAGAATCAACCTGAGGCACTGTTACATATTGGTCACCCTATAAGCATGTATTACAACGAATATTTGATGCCAGGAAAAGTGTAAAAATTATATGGAGAATTCCAAGGTTTAGTTTATATATTTAAAAAATCAAAAGTCTGGGGGTAGAACATGAAGAAGCAAAATCATTCTAAATTCTAAATATTGTACATATGAGGCAGCAGAGTCAAAAGACACCTTTCTCTCTCTGTCTGTTGTGTTGTATCGTTTGTTTGAGACAAGGCATTGCTTTGTCACTCGGGCTGGGCTGCAGAGGTACAAACATGGCTTATTGCAGCCTCAGCCTTCTAAGTTCAGGGGACCCCCCCCAACTTGAGTCTCATGAGTAGCTGAAACTACAGGCACGCACCACCATGGCCAGCTAATTTTTAAATTATTTGTAGATATGAGGGTCTCACTGTGTTGCCCAGGCTAGTCTTGGACTCGTGGCCTCAAGCAATCCTCCTGCCTTGGTCACCTAAAATGCTGAGATTACAGGTGTGAGCCATCACACCTGGCACATTTTCTTTCTTGATTTGAATATAGAATTACAGGTTGAACAATGAAACCAGAATGTAAATGTAACAAACCCGTTAGAGAAGATAAAGTGAAACATGGTAACAAATATGGCAGGCATTATAATAAATGTAAGTGGACTGGACTCCGTGAAAGAAGATGTACATTCTGTAGCTGCGTTAAAAATCAGTATCTACATATGTGCTTACGTTCCAGAGCAGTTTGATGAATGAAACATTTAAAATGTAGCTTGTATATCAAGAAATAGAATAACAACATAGGTGGCAACATTGCTTTCAAAGAAGTAAAATTCAAGGATGAAAACAAATAAGTTAACTGAGAAAATATTATAGGGGGCATAAACATTCCTAAACATTAATATACTGATAAATATTGCGTCAAAATATATAAAGCAAAAATTATCCAAATAAAATGAGAAATTGAGAGATGATCTTTATAGGAGTTAGGAATGTCGTTGTCTGAGTCTGTGATAAGCCCAGGAAACGTGTAACACAAAAGGTCATAGAGAATTAAAGTCAGATTGAAGTAATTATTACCTTTTGTGCAGGAAACACACTTTTAAAAGTGTTTATAAAACATTTACAAAAATCATCAAATAGAATTTCTACAAATTTGTAAATGGGAAACACTTGTCAAACTCCCACCAAGCTGCAGTAAAACAAGAAATGAATAGGAAAAAATCTGCAAAAATAAATCAGCTATTTTAAAATACTTGCATACAATTGTTGGAGCAAAGGAGAAATGAAATTTCAGTTTTGTGTGATTAGAATACTATATATCTTAAAATTGAATTAAACAGGCATTGAGTACAAATTTAGAGACAAAATAATGAACAAGTTGTATAATGAAATAAGTTTAAAATGAAAAAGTAATTATTGAGAAAGATAAAAGGAAATAATAATGAATAGTAATAGAATTCACAAGATTTTCATAATCTAGTTCTGTGGTGAAGCCATTGGCAAATCTCATCAAGGAAAGATAAAAAGTAACAACAAAAGATCCAATACAAGAAATGATGACATTAACAGAGAGTACTGCGAGAATAACTTCCAGCATCTGTATCCTAGTAAATGATAAAAGCTTGTGGAAAGATGGTGATTTGAAGCTGATTCTTGACTTCCATGTCCTATGGAGTCCTGGAGAGAGGATAGCTGTGGGGCTTTGTCCTTGACAGACAGGTGAGCCTGTGGGGCTATGGGAGAACTTAAGGCTTACATATTGCTGTGTAGCAAAGCGCCCCCACTTAGTGACTTAAAGCAATGGTCATTTGATTTGGTTATGGTTCTGCAATCTGGGCTGGGTCAGTTGGACAGTTTTACTGATCTGACACTGGTCAAGCTGACAGATCATCTGGGCTGAGCTCAGCTGGGATGCTGCGACAGCCTCTTTCTCTCCGCTAGTTTCGCAGTCTTGCCCTCTGCAAGGGGTCTATCCATTAGGGTACCTGAGCCTCAGGGCTTCCCAAAGTGGAAAAGCGGAAGCGGCTGGGTCTTCTTGAAACTTAAGCCTAGAACTGGTACAGCATAACTTCCTCTGTATTTAATTGAGTAAAGCTTTTACAAGATCATCTCAGACTTGAGCAGAGAACCACCTGAGGGTGTGAACACCTGAGGGCACGGTTCTTTGGGAGCCAGGCATGTAATTGAAAATGACAGCTATTCTGGGGGCTGTGAGGGTTATTTATACCCCAGTTTGGCTTGACCAGAGGAAGGTATGAATCTCTCCAGGGAAGAGTTTCAGGTATGGAAGTGCAGGTCGACCTCTCTGGTCTTGATGACCATGGAGAAAGAGAAAATTCAGGTTGGATTGGATTGTGCGCAGCTCCTCTGGTTGGATGAAGACTGTGGTTTAGCATTTTGGAGCAGAAAAATATCTTTTCCATGTCCCCAAATGAAGGTAATGATTTGCCAGCTCACTCCCTGCACATCTTTGGGGAGCAAGAGTCATACCCCTTCCCTTGTTGTTGAGGTCATCCTGCTCCAGAGGCCCTAAAAGCCTGATGGGTGTGGATGAGGAGGGGACACACCAGGAGGAGCAGGCAAAGAAAAGTTTCAGCTCATCCGGAGCCCTCAAGAATGTGCAGAGCAGGGAAGCCCAAAGCGAGTAACTTGTAACACTCAGCTCCCCCTGAAATGGTGAGAGAACTACATGAGAACTTAACAAAAATCACAAATTGCAAGCCCTAGGAGACGTAGCTAGAACACGAAATACTCTCAGGAACTATAAAGTAGACAGAAGAATGAGTTTTTCAATTAAACGAAAATGTTTAACAGATGAAGTGAGAGATGGTCACAGGGGATAACTGATGTACAGATGTGGGAGATCAAGTAGAGGAGACATTCTACAATCCTGTGAACACACGCACACACACACATACACACACGTAGGCACACGCACACTCACACAGATGCACACATACACACGCAAACACAGATGCACACACACACTCACACACATGCACATACTCGCACAGACACATGCATACACGCATGCACATGCACACTCATACACGCACATGCACATACAGGCACACACGGACACATGTATGCACATACGTGTGAACACGCTCACACAGATGCACACACACCTCACACACACAATGCACACACATACACACATGCATATGCACACTCACACACGCACACACATGTATGCACACGCACACACGTATGCACACACACCCCTCACATGTGCACACGCACACACACGTGCACACACACATGCACATGCACACTCACACACACACATGCCACTCATGCACACACTCACAGGGACATGAAAGCCACAAGGCAAAATACAAAGAGAGTTGAAGGACAAATCCTGAATACTCCATATGTGAATAACAGACCTTCCAAATGGTAAACAAAAAAAGAATCAGTGGAAGAAAAGTCACACTCTAAGATTGAGTGTAAGTGATGAGAAGCCGGATTGATTATCCAGGTGGCTCTCACGGTGGAAGCAAGTGTGAGAAAAACAGTCCGTAACTTTGTTTTGGATATACTCATATTACAAAAGTGTGGCCCTCGAGAGGGTATGCTACTGTCTCATGGGATGCCAAGCCTTTTGCTCTGCCAGGGTGTAGATATCGGGTGACATGTGTTAGCTTAATGCCCTGAAAGAAACCGAAATATTCTCCCCTACATACTGAGGATTGTTGAGCTGAAGAGGGTTCGGAGTCTCTGCCCGGCCTCTGCTTGCCTGGTAGCAGGACAGCAATTTACAGAGACAAAGGTATCCCGCCCTCCTCTGTCTTTCCCACCTAGAGGCAGGCCTCTTTCCAACACTTGCTTGTAAGCTCAGAGACAGCCACACAGAGGATCTAGGAGCCGAGTTCGCTCTTCCCACAATTACTTTCCCACGTCTCACTTTCTTTAAGCCTGAAGATGCTCTTTTCTTTGTCTTGCCACTAAATTGGGTTTCTAGCTTTTTGTTGAAATACTTTTTAGCAAAGCTCCTAAGCCACTGCTTTGAGAAAAAACTAGTTTTGAACTGAAGCCTCTCCCGGGTGATGCATAGGGGCAGCATTCATAAACTCCTGCTGGTTTTTCTCTTGTTAATCTGACTTTTGTCTTCAAGCGAATCTCAACTAAGAAACTATAAGGGAAAGAAAAGAAATTGAGTTTCCTCCCCATTGCACTGAAGGAACCTAGGGAATTTGACCCAAAGATATGGCTCCCTAGTATAGTGAGTATTTTGAATTAAAATTCCTTAGAGATCAACAGAGGCCAAGAGAGTGTTCCCCTATCTGCGTAAAGACCTACCCACCCAGGAGAGCAGCTGCTTCCTTCTCCTGCCTGTTATCTCCTCATCCGCTGCAGAAAGGAAGCCCAGGGAATGGCCCGCCTCAACAGGCCCTTTCGCCCTCTAAGTATGCCGTCTGTCTCCTTGGCAACCAGGCCCCATCCTGAGGCTGTTTTGGGTCAATCACTGCCTTCGCACAGAAACAGAAGCTTGTCACTTTGGAGACTCCAAGAGTTTTAGAAGCTACGTGCCAGGGAGCAGGACAGACTAAATATATATTTCTTATCATGAATCACAATGTCATACTACCGTCTAGTCATCCCTCCCCCCGGGATACATAAGCTTGTCAGTCATCCTTTGGGTGGCTTACAGAAACATCTAACCCCACAGAGACGTTCTAACACATTGACACATAAGAAAGGCAGAGGACATTCATTAGCTGCACCTACTTAGGGCTCAAGCAGACCTGGTTATATTGCAGTCAGTTCTGTTGACAAGAGCCTCCTGTGGCCCTGATGTAGCCTTAAAAATATTCTTCCCTGATGCTAGGGGAGGGACAGTGGGGTATGGAGAGGTTTAACGTTGGGAGAAATGCCAGGTATAGGTGATGGGGGAGTGGAGGCAGCAAACCACCTTGGCATGTGTGTACCTACGCAACAATCCTGCATGATCTGCACATGTACCCCAGAACCTACAGTACAATTGAAAAAAAAATACTCTACCCTGGAAGTAGGCTCCTTTACTAGCCCGGCAGACCAAAACAAAATGAAGTTACAAATGCTGAAGTTCCATATCACCAAACCAAAATTAAGTTATTTCACCTGAGAAATCGGGGGGAGAGAGAGAGAAAGAGAGAGAGAGAGAAATATAACCAAACAGGCCAGCTTTAGCTGGCCCAGTAAGGAAGTCCCTCCTGCTTTAACTCTCACAAAAAAGTAACCTGATGCTCTTAACTGATCAGTTTTTTAAAAATTATTTTGTTTACTTGTTTTCACCTTGGAAAACCCACTGTTCTGCTACTGGTAGGCAGAAAACCCACTGTTCTGCTACTCGTAGGCAGAAAACCCACTGTTCTGCTACCCTGATTCATGAATCACAAATAAAGGCCGACTAAGATCTTTAAACTTGCTGTAATTTTGTCTTTTGACACAACTGTGATTATTTATTCTGCTCATAAATTTGAAGATTGCAGGGCTTGGTGGAGAGAGCTTGCCTTGCTCTCCAGGGCACCCTTTGGGGCAGCCCCCAGGAGGGTAGAGGGCCTCTTTGGAGATGCCTTACTCCCGGGCTGAAGTGCGGTTCCAGTCGTTGGCTGGGAGGGCAGCAAGGGTGGTGGGCTGGGGTTTTGGTTTCTCTCCACATGGCGGCTTCTCCAAGGGCTGCCTGGGCTTTCTCATCGCTTGCTCCTTCTAGGAGTATCATCTCAAGAGAACAAAGAGGAAGAACCGAGAACTTCCATGATGTGGTCTCAGAAGTCACAGGGCTTCACTTTGCTGTACTCTGTGCTGAGGGAATCAAAGAGGTCTACTCTGATTCAGAGGAGGGGACACAGCCCTGATCTCTTGGTGTCACAGATGACAAGTCAGTGTGCAAGGAGAATGTGGGGGATGGAAGACATTGATGATGCCACCTTTGGAAAATCCAATCTGCCAAACGTCTCCTGGGAATTGATGACAGAGCCTGGGAGCAGGAGGACAGGCCGCCTAGAAGGACCTGGAGTGTTTACCTTGACGAGAGCAGTCGCTGAGGAGGTGGGTGAATTCCTTCCTGCTCCTGGTTGGAACTCAGGATTGCGCTGAGTGCACCTCGTGCAGGGGGGCCAGCAAGCATGGCACTTGGTGTGCTGGAAGGGTTGGGTGTTCCTTGGCGAGAGGGACTAGTGAGAGAGGAGATGTGATCTGTGTCCCTTCCACTTAGTCAAGCATTAAACTATAGCCGTTAGGTTCCTTCCACCCCCAGCAGGAAGAATGTATATCTTGCTCTGTTTTGATTAAACATTTCTCCTTGATGAAGGCAGGGAGGCCCCAGGGAGCTGCTGATCCCCCAGGGTCAGCTGTGTCTGCACCAGCGCCTCCAGCATCTGCTCATAGATCCACACGCGGCCCAGCGTTTTGTTACCTATGTTGATCACTGATGAGGAATTGGATGGAGTCTGAAATTTGGTTTCTGGTGAAGAAACTAGGCACAGGAGCCGAAAGCCACATTTTCAGGTGTTTTCCTGGCTTCTTTTCCCTCAGCAGAGACGGATTCTTTGATTAATGCCGAGCTAGTGTCTTTGCAGTTCCTAAGTGATCGATATGCTACTGCTCTCAGCTACTCCCGTGAGTTAAGGCGATATTTAAAGTGCTCATGCAACTTCTTTGCATTTTTCCGGTGTCATCTAACTTGTGTTAAGCAATTAGCAGCTTCACCAATGGGCCTGGGGTGCGCTGGCTGTGGGGATGAGATTTCTTCATGCATGCTTTTCCCGGTGGCTTAAGTACTTACTTCTGATTGTTAGTGGTAAGGGTGACCTTGCAATAGCAGCTGCCGGTGCCAGCTCCAGCCTGGAGAACAGGGACAGCCCCTGCCCTGATTTTTCCTCCCATGGGTCTCTCTTCAGGTTATTTATTTATTTGTATATATATATATCACCCAACCCCAGGCTCACAGTAGTAACTGAGGAACTGAAGCATGAAGCACAGGTGATGCCTCCAGTTGCTAACAAGCCAGACGAGGTGTGCTGCAAAACAACCACGCTGCCGTGGTTTGCAGAGCAGCTTCCACGCCTCCTAAAGCACAGCAACAAATTACTATTGGGAGTATTTTGTTTTTAACTGAAATTGAGAAGTGCTCCGGAGCACTGACAATGTCTCTGCTGACATGCAAGGGGGCGCACGTTGTTCTGACACGTCTCTGCCTGTGCTGAGGACACAAGAGCTAAGAATCGCTCTGCCTGAGGCTTAGTGCCTTCCATGATGATGTCGGAAGCTGAAAAACATCCCTTGTGTCCGGACATACTGTGAATTACAGCACACCCAGCCAAAAATAGATCAGAGAGACTTTCTGAGAGTCACTCGCTTATCTGTCCGTTTCAGAGAACTTAACTTTGGCATTGCGGCCAAAACAGATCTGATTTCTGTCCTCAGCAGGCGTTAAACAATCCTAGGAAAATACATCGCGTGCTATAATATGTGCTATGAATAATAATAATCTTAACAATCACAAATCATGATTGACATTTTTGAGCAGTCACTGTGAATCAGACATTATTCTAAGCAACTGACATTTATCAACTCATTTAACCCTTATAACAATGTTTACATTATCATCTCTGCTTTACAGATGAGGAGATTTAGCATAGATGGTGTGAAAACACCTTTCCAATGTCATTAGCCAGTATGCTGTGCAGTCAGGACCCGGATGTGCAGCCAGACTCCGGGGCTCAGTTCATCACAGGGGAATGTAAATTCATCTCTTTGCTGGCTTCCTCTGGACTCTCCTCTGGTCAGACTTGAGTCTGCACAGCCCCACAGAGGCTGCTTTTGTGAAGGTCACGTAGCCTTCATGATCGAAGCCCCGGGGTCTGTTCTGTCTTAGCCTCCTGGAACTCAACTGCGGCTTACACGAATGATTCCTCGAAGCACCATGGCCTCGCGGCTGCAGGCACACCAAATCCTGCTGCTTTTCCTTTTACGTCTGTGTTCCTCTGCTCTGTTCCACTAGTTGCTTCATGTCTCCCAGCTTCCAAACCTTGCTGCCCTGGGCTCACTCCTTGGACCTCTTTGCTGTTCTGTATGCGCTCACTTCCTTGATGACCTTGCCCAATCTAAGGCTTCAAATACATCTACATGGTGATGATTCCAGTTTGCCTTCAGCTTTGACCTTTCCCTCAACCCTGGAGGACTAGCACATCTAACTACAAACTCAGCATTTTCATATGGATGTCTAGTAGGACATTTCTTGGGTGACCTGCCCAAGACAGAGGCCCTGCCCACCCTCCCTCGCACTGCCTAGCTGACCTCATTCCCTAGCCTTCCTCATCCTGCCAATGGCAATGTTCTCCTTCCAGCTGTTCAGGCTGAGACATTTGGTGTTATCCTTGATTGCCTTCACATCCCATCCTTCAGCAAACCCAGAGGGCTTTGCTTATAAAAGATGCCCAGAATCTACCTGTGCCCAGCATGGCCTGCCAGCACCCCGGTCCCTCCCTGCTGCCTGCAGGCGGGCTTGATGCCGGGGCCAGTTTTCCTTTTCCTGGCATCCCTGCTGCAGCCACACAGGGGCCCTGGTAGTACACAGGGATGTGGACCCCCGCATGGTTTAGAGCTTGACTTCCAAGTTCAACTTTTGCTTCCACTTCTGAGCAACCGTGCTTCTGTTGGGGATGTCACTTAGACTCTTGTGGACTGAAAATGGGCCTGATATGAGTTTCTGCCCCTCTGAGGTGGTGATGTCGGCAGAGTTCAAACTTAGGTCTGGCACGGGTTGAGGGCTCCACAACGCTGCCATTATTACTAACACAAAAGGCAAAGCACGGGACCCAGGGGTCAAATCCTCCAGTGGCCTCCAGGGCTTCACCCTTCACCTCCGCCCCCTCCTCTTGCCTCAGTCACCTCCTGCAGTCACTCTGACGTGCGCCTGGGGGCCTCTGCATGTGCTGTTTCCTCCGTCTGAAAGTTTCTTGCCCTGAGAGGCCATCTCTGGCTCCCTATTCCACATTGCAGTGCTTCCCCTAGACCATCCCCTCTGCACCCTGATTTCCATTCTTCCATAGCCATTGTCACCACCTGACATCACATTGTCCGGTACCAGTCTCCCTGCTAGAAGGTAAGCTTGGTGAAGGCGGCGGGTGGGAGGGAGTACTTTATTCTCTTCTGTATCCCAGCATCTAGAACCATGTTGTAACTGCCTACACAGTAGGCAGTTAATAACAGATGTTAATTGAATGATTAAATGAAATATAAAAAACAGCTGGCACTAACTGGGTGCTAACAATCTTGCATACCGTATCCCATTCAATCCCATCGTAACTCTGTGCCATAGGCCTTATTTTTAGATCCTTCACTTTGGTGACGAGGAACGTGAAGCAGGGCATGGCTGGTGTGCCCAAGGCCAATGGCGTTTGGTTGTGAAGCTAAGACGCACCTCGGAAAGCCTAATTCTAGAGCTGCAACCATTCTGAATCTCAGCGAATCCCCAGGCTGTCTGCATGTAAATTTGCTTCCTCTCCGTGATCTCTATATTCTAAGTGCAGTTAGAACCTTGAAGTGTGGCTTGTGTCGCTGAATTTTTAACTGGATTCATTTTTATTAACGTAAATTTACATAGTCACGTGTGGCTGGTGGCTATCTCACCATACAGCGCAGGTCAGCGTCACCACTGACCAACAAAGCCCTCTCTTCCTCATTGTCTTACACAAGCATTTCTTTTAAAAATACATGTCTGCTGCAGACAGAATATTTGTGTTCTCTCAAAATTCGTGTTTTGAAAGCCTCACCCCACCCCCACCCCCAACCCCTGGCTGCAAGCTGATGGTATTAGGAGTCAGGGCCTTTGGATTCTGACTCTGTCATGAGAGTGGAGCCTTGTGAATGAGATTAGTGCCCTAATAAAAGAAGCCCCAGAGAGCTCCCTCAGCCCTTTGCCATGTGAGGAAGCAGCCAGAAGGCGCCATCTCTGGAGCAGACGCAACCCTCACCAGACACTGAATGTGCCGGCGCCTGGATCCTGGACTTGTCAGCCTTCAGAACTGTGGGCGACATGTCTCTGTTGTTTCTAAATTATCAAGTCAAAGATATTTTGCTTCAGAAATCTAAATAGGCTGAGACAATATCCTCACAGCCGGGTGAAGCGAGCCCTTCCTTTGACTAAGAGAAATGCATTAGCCGCTGCAGCAATGTCATTGAAGGTCATCTGCTCACTGTGGCACAGAATGTTTGTCTGTCATTTTGCCCAAGATCTTATTTGCTTTCAAATTGCAACAGTCTAGCAGAATCCCAGGGATCCAGTGACTCTGATTCACTGATCGTGTGTCATGGTAAATACTCCGCAGCCGTTAGAAAAGTGTGGTAATAGACGTCAACAGAGATGCAAGGTGGTGCCTGTCACATCACTGATTTTTACAGCAGGGGTTTTTCATAGTAGGACTGGCAGGAATGGGTATGCTCCCTCCACCAAGGACCTGACACCTTTGATTCAAACATAGATCATTCCATTCTCTCACAGACAGGCAAGTGAGACAACTCTGGGATTGACCAAAGGGTGTTCTTTCCATTTCAATTCCAAGATGTTGGTTCTGATGTTCCTTTGGGGCCACCTTTATTTGCCATGGTATGTTGATTGGCTGAGGAAGTAACTCAACAGGAAATGCAATTATTGCAGAACTGTGGTGCTGTACTGCAAATTTCAAAACAGCATTGCTGAGATTCCTAGTTCTTAGGGTCCCTGTTTGTTGAGGTTCACAGCAGCATAGGATTGACAGAGCAGTGCGCACCTGCACGGATCCCTTGGCCTAGCAATGGGACTGCTGACAGTTAACTCTAACCCAGGGACCTCTTGAAGCAGTTGCTGGCTTGGTCCAATGACTGTTGTGTGTCTTATAGTTTAAAGGGTGAGCAAGAAACCAAAAAGCAAAACCGATTTCAGACTCAGCTTTCTTCTCCCAAGGATCCCCATGTAGCCCAATGCTTGGGGAAGAGGGCTGGATCGACGGTGGCCTGCAAGGTGGATAGACAGCTGCTATTTCTAAGTCATTCAGACCAAGCCTTTGCAGGACACTCATGGCCTCAGCCACTCGGTATGCACCTACCAGCCACCTTCTCCTGCCTGTGTCTCGGTCATCACTGTGCTTTGTCAGTGGAGGTGAGACGCGGTGCTGCCCAGGGCTGGGCTGGTGGTGAGTGTGCCTCATGAGCACGCTCTGTGAGTGGGAGGATTTGAATGCTGCATGCCAGCTGACTTTTTGTCACCCACGCTGACCCTCTCAATACTGTATGCTGAGCTCCACTAATTCCTATGCTATGTAATTGATGGAGTGGAATAAACTTCACAGCAAGTTAAATGCTGACTTTATTCTATGGGACTTGGAAAGATTCTCAGCGCAGCCAGCCCAGATGAGCCCACCTCTGTTGCCCCTTGATTCGGACAGGCTGCTTGTACGTCTGTGTCACCAGAAAGCTCACCTCAGGTGAGGAGGGCTGCCCTGGGAACAAACTGCCTCTGCAGCCATCATCAGGACAGGCATAGCTCTGTGATGCACCAGGCTGAAGGGAGGTGCCCCCAGTGGGTACGGAAGTCTGAGAAAGCTGGGAATCTTTCTCGGGGGAAAGGCTGACTATATGCAATTTATATGTGTCTGCCTTTGCTGGAGGATGACCTGGAAAATGATGTGCTCGTACTGTCTGTGCACTGAGAGGCACGGACAGTCACCCGCATGAGAGTGGAACAGGCAGTGCTTTGGGTGCTAAGCAGGTAGGGTGATTTTTCGCTGAGGGTATTCAGGGAGGCCAATTGCTGGCATTTTGGTTGGTGGGATCAAGAAGGCAGGGGAAAAGCCAGAGAGATAGGGATGGGGAGAACCCACACAGGCTGCGGTTTTTGGGGAGTGGAGTGAGGTGGAGAATATAGCAGCACGTGGACCCTAATAGCATTGCTGCAGCCTGTGGGCACCAGTCACAGAGCTCGGGCATGACTCAGAACGTATCAAAGCATTTGAGAATTTGGGGAAAGAGACTTCATCAGGGCAGGCTTCTAAGAAGATTCCCTCTGCCAGTTGAGCAGGGAGCAGGAGGGAGGAGGGAAGCCAGCGTCTGCCCCTACCCCTAGCAGAGGAACGGTGTTTGTAACAGCAGGTTCGTGGGGGTGGATGTGGTCTCCAGCAAGATGGCAGGTCCAGCTCTGCCAGGTCACAAGTTTTGGAGATGGTGACTACACCTGCTTTGAACTCTGATGACCCAGTAATGAATGCCTCAGGGTATAGGAATGGTATGGTGAACACAGGGCAGACTGCCAGCCTCCTGGCCTCGCCCGTGGCTGTGCCCTATGGCCCTGTCTCTGGTGGGCCTTGCAGAGCCTTCCCCTGGCAGGGCAGTCTTGCCTCGTGCTCCTCATCTTCCCATGCCCGGGCTTCCCTACTCAGCCAATGATTTGATTTCCTCTGGGTATGGGTGAATTCACCTTCTCTTTTCTTCATAGCACATCTGTCCCCCTGGCCCACTCTGTCCTGCATCTTAACTTTTTGTGATTGTCCTTCAGTGTGACCCCTTCTGAATGGACTCCCTCTTTTCTCTTTAAAGACACTCGAAGACATAAACTGTTCTCCAAGCAAGCCTGTTACTCAACCACTGTCTTCCTGGTTCTCATCCTGTGACGTCAAGGGGAGACTGAAGGCAGCCGGGAGGGGGGGACCTCGGGAAAGGAGCCTCCTAGCTCCTGCCTGTGCCCCAGGAAAGGAGGGGGCAGCACACACCGTTGGCTCCAGAACAGGATCGCTTTGTTCTGTTCATTGTTACTGTCCTGTGTTTGTTCATTAGTCCCCATGTTTCCTAGGATATGTTTTCTAAGCCAAAGCATTCATTCAAATTACTGTATTTTCTTGAATCTTGATAAGAAAATTATGTAGGAAGTAGATTTGAGGCTTTGCATAGCTGTGTCTACTGTGACCCAAAGGACTCTCACCTGGAACCTTTTGTTCCCTGTGTAAGTCACACTTTTTTGCACCCTCTCCTACCATGTCATTTGAGAGCTGTGGCTGAGTAACGTGTTAGCACAGCATCAATATCCCTGGCATCACGTCTTGATTTGTCCAGAAAATGAAAACTTAAGCTCTCTCAAGGACACACCTGAAGTTTTATTCCTTTAGAACTAATAGCTTGGTTTTTGTCAATGATGATTTGATCCTGTTGAATTTCTGATCCTTTCACGTAAGCCCTGGACCAAGCCACAAAGGCAGCAAGATTGGTTTTCGGAGTTTTTGAATGGCTGTTCTTCTTGCCTTCTGCCACAATCCCTCTATCAGGGCCTGCTCGCTGCCCAGGTGAACCACATGCATCGGCTGGATGAAATGAAATGCCCTTCTTGTCCTATGTAATTGATGGAGTGGAACAAACTTGCTCTTGTCCTGTATGTCTGTATCTAAAAGTATACATTTTGAAAAGAGGTCTTATTCATCTAACTACTTTTTATTTTAAAGTAAGAAGTTTAATTTCCACCTCATTTAGTGATGTTTTGTTCATATTAGTGGTCCTTTGGGTTTGCAAGGAAATCCATCAAGGTTACAAAATAACATTTTATAACTTTTTTGTTTGTTTGAGATGGCGTCTCACTCTGTCACCAGGCTGGAATGCAGTGGCATGATCTCAGCGTACCGCAACCTCCGCCTCACTGGTTCAAGGGATTCTCCGGTCTCAGCCTCCTGAGTAGCTGGGATTACAGATGTGCACTACCACACCCGGATAATTTATGTATTTTTAGTAGAGGTGGGGTTTCACCATGTTGGCCAGGATGGTCTCGATCTCTTGACCTCATGATCTTCCCTCCTCAGCCTCCCAAAGTGCTGGGGTTACAGGTGCGAGCCACCGTGCCCAGCCAATTCTTATTTTTAGTCTAAAAATAGCAAAGGAACCGAGGATTAGCACTGTTTTAACAGGGTGGACACTTACAGCTAATTTGGCTTAAATGATGGCAGGTTGTCTGTCAGCTGAGGATTCAAGGCATCTGAGGGAAAAGTGAGCTACAGGGAGCAGCTTGGGGGCTACAATGCACAGTGTGATGTGCGTGAGAGTGTGATGTGCATGTGTGTGCAGGATGCGTGTGTTAGATGATATATGTGTGTCTGTGTGTGATCTGGTGTGTGTGTATGTGTGTGTGCAGGTGTCTGTGTTGGGAGCAGTTTAGTGGGAATCCCCGACTCCTGATAGCTGATCAAGCGTCCCTCCCCCACTATCTCCCAGGAGATCTCTGAACCCTGCCTGCTTTCAGCAAGAATCCTACCAGGTCAGGTTAGCCAGATTCCCCCATCCACAGGCCTGACGCTTCCTCTTAGTGACTTAGCATCCACTGACCCCTCCCTGCTCTTTGATGAAAATCCCCACTGTCCATGCTATATTCAGGACTGAGCCTCTTTTCCGCTATTGCAAGAGTCCTGAATCAAATCTATTTTTATGGCTTTAATTGCTGTCCAGTTCTGATTTTCTTTAGTGGAGGGAAACAGCCAGGGGGTCACCATAGTCGACTTGACCCTGATCTTCATAAAGGTGTGAAGGCACTTTCAGGCCAAACTTCTAGTGAACCTGGGAGGTTTGGGACAGGGCGGTGAGCTGCCAGCGGCCCGAGGATCAGAGTGGGGAAGGGACTAGGATCTTCCTCGATCTGAGGCTTAACAGTTGGGGGCATTTCAGCTCTACTCACTGCTCTTTCATAACATGATCCAAACCCTTTTTGGGATTCTTCCGGAAGCAAAGGGAAGCAGGTGTTGATTACTCACTGTGTGAGCAGTGTGTTCCCTTCTGTGTGATGTGAGCACTCTGCTCACATCTTATGTTTCACTCTACACATGTGTGTCAGGGTTTGGGAGGCCAGCTCATGCTCGTTTTATTCCTGACTTTATTTTTTTTTTGGCATCTCGACCACAGCATCTCTACCTGCGTGCATGCACCTCACTAACATCTCCTGGTTTCTCTGGATTTTCTCCTCCCCTGTTTCTGACCATGAAAGGCTCCCGCTGCCCTGCCCATTGGCGCCACTGCTCCCTGCAGTTCTCTGGCCAGACTCAGGACCCACAACACCACACCTTGTCTCCCTTTCCCCTCTCCAGCCCAGACTCAGACACAGACCTGCCCTGTGCAGCCTGGGACACCCCTGCAACGGCTCCCTCGCTCCTCGGCTCTCTTGATATTGGAAACCAAACGCATTGCTTCCTCTCACAGTCCTCGTGCTAACCTAACCTGTCCTGATTTCCTTTCTCTACTTCTCCTGTCCTTCTGACACTTCGAGAGTTACATTTAATACTCCAAATTTACATGAATCATGTATGAAAAGGTAGGCTATTGATTTATATTTTCTTTTTTGTTGTTTTAATGATATGCCTTCCTTTCCATTCTCATTTTTGTATATGGTTGCCTATTACAGCAAATTCCTCAAAGAAAAATGTGAAATGATGCTTTGTATTATGAGGTAGATATCTTAAGGAACTTCTTTTAAAAATAACTAATCAGGTCATTATTTATTTCTAAGTGGACTAACTTTCATTAATATACATTAAAACTCACTAGCTACTCTGCCCACTTATAGGAACTTCTAGTAAACTCATTTGTTTAGGACGAAACATCCTTGGCACGTCACAGGTCTTTGCAGAGACTGACATATAAATAAGTTATATCAAACAGTTCTTAACTCTGCTCTAGTGAAAACAGCAGCAGCCGGCCCCCCTGTCCTCATGCCCACTCGCAGTTCAAGAGAGTGTTCTGTACTCTTACTTAAGCATCATCACCAGGACCCGCAGCAGGGTGAATTAACGAAGGTGATGTTGAGTCCTGGTTCCTATGGACGGGCCTCACAGGCTGGGTCAGAGAACAGCACAGGGCAAGTGTAGGCTGGAGAGCTGAGTTGTCCATTGCAGTCCACCTACCACCTTCTCCAGATGACACGGCGGGGCTGCTCTGTGCTGTGAGTATTATTGCTTTCTGAAATTGTGCAGGAATCTATGCACTGCTCCTTTCAGTTTGAAATAGTTTCAGACTGTAAGCAGTTTAAACTAGATAAACTGTATTTCCTTCCAGCTAAAATATTCTCTCATCCTATCTTCATAAAACCCATGCATGCAGAGAATCCAAAAATAAATCAAGTAATGAATGTCACCTTCATTTCCCATTGCCTTTCAACCCAATCAAACAAAAATTCCTTAAACAGAGTCCTATTAAAGTCACTGCTTAGTAACTGCTGGGAATATTAAACAAGAAATTTAGTCTCACTTGAGGGACAGACCCCACCTTCTGGTGTTTGATCCTGTGCCCTTCCAATCTGAACCACCTTCCTTGATGATCTCTGCTGTTAGCTTAGAAGGAAAATACCAGCCATGACTGTTCTATGTTCCCAGCAGATTGGAGCTATGGAGAGGAGGTATACTGGAAGCTGGAGAACCTTCTATGCTTGGTATGTTTTACATTTTGCAAACTCCTCTAAATACACAAGAATGCTAGCTGTCGAGACAGGCAGGACTGCAAAAACTTAGTATTTACCAAAGACCCTGTGTACTTTCCTGTAGCACTCCAAAATCCTGGCACCTCCTGGCTCTCATCCTCACTGCTTCTCCCACAGGGTCCTGGTCAGCCATTAACACGGGCTTCACTCGCTCAACAACTCAGGAAGACAATGACGGTGGGAACGGAAATCTGCTGTTCCTCTGATGACTGTCCAGTAGGAGATCGCAGAACGTCCGCACAAGGTACGGCGTGCACGTTTCCTGTGCGTTATTGCTTTTTAATCCAGATCATCTTGGAGGAGAAATAGATTTCATTTATATTCTAAACTCATGCAGAGGGTTGTAAAGCTTACTGATTCAGGAATCTGATTTATTTTATAGAAATTAACATAACCACTAAAATCAAACCCATTCCCTTCCCTAGTGTGCTTACTAAAGTGGCCCAATTATGATAAAGAGAGTGCAAGACTGTGAGTCTCATTTTCTGCTCATCTATTTTATTTTGATGCCTTTATTAAATGCAGGAGGCACCGCTGCTCTGATGGATCTACTCCCTTCACTCCTCTGGACCAGCCCTACCTTGTCATCAGCATCTGGCTTTTTTTTTTTTTATACACAATATGTCTTTTGATTTAAACAAAGCCTATTTTTATTATGTCAAAATATACATAACATAAAATGTACCATCTTAACACTTTTTAAGTACACAGTTCAGTGATATTAAGTACATTTACATTGTTGCACAATCATCACCAGCCTCATCTCCAGAACACTTTTCATCTTGCAAAACTGAAACATTGTACCCATTAAACAATCACTTCCCATTCTCCCCGCTCCCAGCCCCCGGCAGCCACCATTCTACTTTTTCTCTGTGAATCTGATGACTCTAGCCACTTATATAAGTGGAATCATTGTGACTGTCTTATTTCATTTAGCATACTGTCCTCAAAGTTCATCCATGTGTCAGAATTTCCTTCCTTTATAAGGCTGAACAATAGTCCATCGTATGGAAATGCCACATTTTGGATACTGTCGTATTTCTCTACCTGTATTTCCCGGAAACAACTTCCCACTTAGCATCTGTACCCAAGCTCTTAGCTCAGGATGTACTTTAGAGGGAACACAAATCAAGGAGGGTTTACATGTTTTTAACCCTTTGAGGTGTTTTAGACCCTGGTTAGTCAGTGGAATAAAAAACAAGGTAAAGAAATGCTGAACCTGAAAAAACATTCTTCTAAAGGAACAGAAAAGAATACCAGGGATACTCAGAGAAAACTCAGGGCAACAGAGTTGATATAAAGGTGTGCAGTGCATGGTAAGTACAGGGGGAGATTCCTCAGACTCAGCCAGAAGACACAGCACTGGTGAGTCAGGGCAAATGAGTCAGGGTCCATGGCCGGTGACTTCTTGGTATGAGGGACCCGGATGAGGCTCATTCCCAGCGCAAGGGCCCAGAGAGCTGGAGAACAGCTTCAGGCTCTACGGTGACCAAGAACCCAGGGGAAGGCGATGGTTTTCAAGGATTTAGGTAAATGAGAAAGGTGAGCAGCCTGCTCCAAAAGGTGGCCATGGGAGCAGAATTTCTCATGGTCTCCCCTGGTTGGCTCTTTGGTGGTTGAGGACTTGGTCCTGGCTGGTGACAGCTGTGGCCAGCTGGGGAAGGACTAAAGTAGCAAAACCAATCTGAACTTTTTAAAGTTTCCTCCAGATGTTATACTTGCTTCAGTGTTGAGTCTACAAGCATCAGAACTTTGGGTGTGTGATGCTGTGTTCTCTTTCCCTTCTTTGAGACTGTGCAGTCCGCAGTCCTAATGACCATCTTCCCATCCCTTGGCAAAGCGGCTGAGCTGCGTCAGGAAGAAAGGTTGCTAGTGGTTGCACAGCTCATCCCCACACAGATCACAGCTCAGGGCTTTTCCACCAAGCACTGCTGATTCATTCTGGGTTGCCCCTGAGTTCAACCATGAGGAGCTATATGTAGCACAGCTGTCTCTTGTAAGCCTGCTCTTTCTGAGGTGGAAAGTGAAGATGTCTTCAATAAAGAAACTGGTTAATACCGAGCCCTTCATGACATCCTTAACAAAAGCTGAGTACGTGCTAGCACAGCGGCAAGTGCTCCATAAGCTAGCAAGTTTGGTAGGGGTGAGGAGATTCTACCAAAGGACTGGAGAGGGCAGGTGGATGCAGAATGAGAGGGGCTCCTGGGGGTTTATGTGACAACAGGGGCCACCCCCTGGAGGTGGTGCAGATCCGACAAGCCTGCATCCTTTAGCCTGGCCGTTCTTCCACTGTGACTTGGAATGAGGACTGAGGACTGAGGAGCCAAAGAACAAAGCCCTGTGGCAGCTGCTCTCACAGCCACACCCTCACTCCCCAGACACTGAGTGCTCCCAATGCCTCATGTGGAGTCCTAGGGTGCACGCCAGTGACTCCCCAGAGCTTGCTCTCCTGGCTCACAGGAAGTGCCAGTGCCTGATTCCCCAAGAACAGCCTTCAGCCACGGAGGATGGGGTGCTGGGTGGAAAACAAAATTACCCTCTTCCTCACCTTTTCAGGCAAGTCTGAGACAAGTTTCACAACAACAAGTCCCCATATTGCACATGAGGTGCCCCACAGCAGAGACCTGCTCATTAACTGGCTCCCCTCCTTCCCTGTCTCACTTTTCACAAGTCATCTGTGCCTTCCTGGAAACAGATATTGGAAAGGAGTTAGAAGTACAAGTAATTTCTTGAGGTGGATAATACCTGTAAAACAAAACTGAGTGTGGGCCCGGCGAGGTGGCCCACGTCTGTAATCCCAGCACTTTGGGAGGCCGAGGCAGGTAGATCACAAGGTCTGGAGTTCGAGACCAGCCTGGCCAGTATGGT
Source organism: Cacajao melanocephalus (assembly GCA_963573385.1). NCBI lineage: Eukaryota > Metazoa > Chordata > Mammalia > Primates > Pitheciidae > Cacajao > Cacajao melanocephalus. Next base: position 85,287 of record CAUYLG010048067.1, on the reverse strand, counting down.
GAAACCCCATCTCTACTAAAAATACAAAAATTACTTGGGCATGTTGGCGCATGCCTGTAGTCCCAGCTACTCGGGAGGCTGAGGCAGAAGAATCGCTTGAACCCAGGAGGCAGAGGCGGAGGTTGCAGTGAGCGGAGGTCACACCACTGCACTCCAGCCTGGGTGACAGAGCAAGACTTTGTCTCAAAAAAAAAAGGAAAAGAAAAGAAAACTGGGTGTGATGGTTAATACTGAGTGTTAATGTAATTGGATTGAAGGATGCAAAGTATTGATCCTGGGTGTGTCTATGAGGGTGTAGCTAAAGGAGATTAACATTTGAGTCAGTGGGCTGGGGAAGACAGACCCACCCTTCATCTGGGTGAGCACCATCTAATCAGCTGCCAGTGAGGCTAGAACATAAAGCAGGCAGGAAAACATAAAAAGACTAGACTGGCCTAACCTCCCAGCCTACGTCTTTCTCCCATGCTGAATGTTTCCTAATCTCAAATATCGGACTCCAAGTTCTTCAGTTTTGGGACTCTAACTGGCTGTCCTTGTTCCTCAGCTTACAGATGGTTTATTATGGGACCTTGTGATTGTGTGAGTTAATGTTTAATAAATCCCATTTATATATATAGCTCTGTCCCTCTAGAGAACCCTGACTAATACAGATTTTGGTACCAGGAGTGGTTCTAGAGAAAAAGAATATTAAGAATGGAGTTCTTTTATTAATTTTGGGGTTTCTGGAGTTGGCTACTTAATATAATTAGACCCCAAAATGCTAAGGACTCTACTTCTAATAGTATGGAGAACACTGATAGTCCTTGACATGAACTGTTTAGAGAATTATGAAAAATAAATGCATTTGACACTCCTGATTCACTGCTTATGAGAGGCAAGGAGCTTACTGACTGTACATGATACTTTTGACCATATGTGGAGAACCGAGGAACATAATGAAGCTGATTGGTTTCTCCTAAGTTCAGTGGACAAAGTAATGTAAGAAAATGACGAACTTACTGTCTCCTGGCTTCAGAAGCAGATACTGAGCCCCAGATCTGCTAAGATTGCCCTGAGTGAGAGTCTTACCTCCTGTAGAGAAAGAGCTGAAATTGTGGAAACACAGACACAAGCTGTTATCATGCAAGCGGCTGACCTGCAAGGACAAATGGATGCACAGCCTCACCAGGTGTCTACTGTCAAAGTGAGGGCATTGATTGGAAAAGGATGGGATCCTGCAACGTGGAATGGGGACACGTGGGAGGACCTTGATGAAGCTGGGGACACTGAGCTTGTAAACTGATGAATCTTTTCTGCCAGAAGGAACGCCTTCCCCATCCCCAGCAGCGGCAACGTCTCCTCCCCGACCCATGAGCCATCAGCCTTTCCACATCTGTGTGAGGAGATAAACCCTTCGTTGCCTGAGGCAACCGTAATGGCCTCCCCTGAGGCAGTTGCTAGGCAAGAGAATGTTGATTCTCCTCAGGAGCCACCCCATCGCCTCTGTTTGCTTCTAGGCCGTAACTAGACTAAAGTCACCGTGGGCCCCTAAAGGTGAGGTTGAGAGTGTGACCCGTGAGGAGGTGTGCTACATTGGAAAGAACTGCTTGAGTTTTCTAATGTATATAAGCAGAAATCTGCAGAACGGGCATGAGAATGGATATGAAGGGTCTGGGATAATGGTGGAAGGAATGTAGAGTTGGATCAGGCTGAATTTATTGATTTGGGCCTACTAAATAGGGACTCTGTATTTAATGTTGCAGTTTGGGGAGTTAAAAAAGCTTCTAATCATTTATTTGCTTGGTTAGCTGAAATACGGATTAAAAGATAGCCCACTGTGAGTGAGCTGAAAATGCTTGATCTCCCTTGGTTTAATGTAGAGGAAGGGATCCAAAGCCTTGGGGAGACTGCAATGGTGGAGCAGGTTAGTCACTTTAGACCTACTCATCCCTGCAGGGGCAGCCACTAGATATACCCTTGACCAAGCCTTGCAAAACAGATTTGTGAGGGGGGTACCTGCATCTTTAAAGAGCCCTGTCATTGCTCTTCTCAGATCTAACAGCGGGAAACTACAACAGCCCAATCCAGGCAGGACTACGAATTGCTCAGATCCTTCAGGAATGAAGGTTTAGTTCACTCCACCAAGAAGCAAACACAACCTGCTGAGGTGCTTGCTGAAGGCAAAGGGTATACAGAATGGGCAGCGGAAGGAGGCAGTCATTAATGCCTGCTGTGATCACATGACCAGAAACGTGGTCACGTGGTCGCAGAAATGAGGACTGTAATTGTCAGGAGTATTTCCTCCTTCTTTCATTAAAAACATGTTTGTGCACGTGTGCACTTGTAGTAAGAAAATGTTTTCATTTATTTTCTCCTTTATCATGTGACATAAGATTTACTGACTTCATATCAGCATTTAAACACTGTTAACTTGATGTAATAGCATTTGGGTTGGGGATTGGTGCATCTCTGGTCTTACAAAGGATAGTTGTACTATGTTAGGCACAATTACGACCTTATTATTGCCTTTATTTGAAGATTATGTATGATCTCAGGAGACGTGTATGGGTTCAAGTTGACAAAGAGTGGACTTGTGATGGTTAATACTGAGTGTCAACTTGACTGGATTAAAGGATGCAAAGTACCGATCCTGGGTGTGTCTGTGAGGGTGCTGCCAAAGGAGATTAGCATTTGAGTCAGCGGGCTGGGAGAGGCACCCACCCTTCATCTGGATGGGCATCATCTAATCAGCTGCCAGTGCAGCTAGAATATAGAGCAGGCAGAAAAACATGAAAACACTAGGCTGGTCTAGACTCTCAGCCTACGTCTTTCTCCCATGCTGGATGCTTCCTGCCCTCAGACGTCGGACTACAGGTTCTTCAGTTTTGGAACACAGACCAGCTCTCCTTGCTTCTCAGCTTACAAATGGCCTATTGTTGGGCCATTAATAAACTCCCCTTTATAAATATATACACACACATATACATACACACACATATATAAACTCCCATATACACACACACGTATATATAAACTCCCAGGCTTGGGAGTTTATATATACGTGTGTGTGTGTATATATATATATGTGTGTGTGTGTGTGTGTGTGTGAGTTTATATATATATGTGTGTGTATATGTAGAGGAAGGACTCCAAAGGCTTGGGTAGATTGGAGGTATATATATATATATATATATATATCCTATTAGTTCTCTCCCTCTAGAGAACCCTGACTAATACACTGGGGGAAGTAAACCTAATACCAAGTGCAGGGCCAGAGTTGGGCAGAGGGAGCCAAGGACTGTGGTGCTGACCGAGGAAGTCTCCACCAACCCTGAATTTGCTCATTAGAGGGGTCCAATACCGGGCACTCCAAGTTGGACTGCAGCACCAGCTGTGTGCAGTCCCTGGAAGGGATGGCCTGGGAAGAGTGTCTGACCAGAAAAGCAGGGGAAGATCCAGGTGGCAGCCACTGAAGGCCACAGGCAGCCACCCTCCTTGCAGCTGGGCAAGTTCTCCCTTGAAGGGAAGAGAGATATTCCACACTGCTCCCCACCACTGCTCCCTCCAAATCACCACTCAAACCAATTCCTTGCTCTGGATCCTTTCCTCAAGGTCTGCTTCTGGGGGATGAGCCTAAACCAAACTTGAAGTTAACATTTATTATGCTTCATGTGCCCCACTGTGCAAGGTGTGTGTCCCTAAAAGCCGGGCACTATTAGCCCTCCCACTGCACAGATCAGGAAACCAGGCTCGCAGAGACTGAGCCACCTGCCCCTTCATGTCTCTGTTAAGTGACGCTCTGAGATTTGAGCTCTTAATGAATGCGTTTACTGCTCCCAATGTGTTCATTCCAGTTTTTCACCCAAGATGAGATTCCTGAGGGAGTTTTGTGGCTACGTGCTAGTCAAATAGTTAAGGAGATATGCCAGATGGGAATATTTTAGCCGCCACAAGAACCATTGCTGAAGTTCTGTTCTCAGGCACTGCAGCGTTGCCCTCACAGGGGAGCATGGAGCTGGCCCAGGCATCCAGCAAGAACATTGCAGGGAGTCATTCCATGTCTGCCTGCACTCCCAGGCCATGGTATTTTTATGCTGCACATAAAAATCCATGATGGGAGATTGCAAGATCCCTGCTGGAGAAGCAGGGTCACTTGTAAATTGCAAGCACCTGAATTAACCTGATGTAGGGGAATGCTGATGTCTGTCACTTGCATGAATGTGTAGTCTGAACACAGAAGGCAAAGGACCTGGGGCAGGCATTGAGGAGAACAGCCTTGAGGTGGGTCATCACGGCCACAATGTCCCAAGAGCTCTGAGTCCCAGCTTGCTAGGCTGTCCTGGGAGGTGTCTGTTTCTACTTCATTTTCCCTTTCTGACACCCCAAATAAATGGCACAGCTAGATGCAGAGGAAGCAAAAGGGTGTTTTGAACATTTACAGGATTTAAGATAAGGATCCTCCTATCAGGAAGCAATTGAATGAAAAAAATCAGTTAAGAGCGAGGTTTCCAATTTATATGAACACTTAGATTTGTCCCACAGGTTATTAAAGCCAAGCAATAAGCTTTTCATTCTGTTTGGAGGCCAAAAGCCGCAAAGCTATTAACTTGTATACATCTTGTGCGCTTCAAAATTGAAATTAGCTTCAATTGCATCAGCATAAAGCAAATATCTGTTCCTCGGAGGACCTGGTTTTAAAGGTAGCTTGAAATTAAGTGACCCCAAGGCCCACACAGATGTCATGACAGCAGCTATGAAAAGAGGTGACTTACTGTGTAATTGGGCGTGGGGAAGAAAAGTTGAAATAATGAGAGAATTGTTTTTCTTTGTGCTTTCTTCCTCATTCTCTGGGTTTTATTATCAGCAATTAAGTGCTGATAACTTCCTCCACTGCCTGGCGCTTTGAGACGTGCATAACAATCAGCAAGCCTGCAAATTGAGTGGAAACCCCTAATTGCTTAGACAATGATCCCAACAGATGCTCCTCAGGAGAGGAAGCGCTCATATTACCAGGCGGGGGCCTAGGTGTCCTCTTCGTCCTTTCTTCTCACCTGTTAATTCCACCAGCAAAGGTGCCCGGCCCACCTGCTCGGTTCGCTGGAGAAATATTGAGGCCACAGGAAAATGGGAGCTGAAGGCTGATAGTCCCGCGAAGAAGCAAGACTGAGATCAAGATGGAAATAATTGCACCAAGAGAGACAGGGGCAGAAAAAGGAAGAGGAAGACGATGAGGGAGAGAAGAAGGAGAGAAGGGCGAGGAAGACAACTTATTTGTCCACAGTGCCAATGACGGTGCACTTTCCATCTTTCCCCACCATGCTATTTTTTTTCTTTTAATTTTATTATTATTGCACTTTAAATTCTGAGATACATGTGCAGAACGTGCAGGTTTGTTACATAGGTATACACGTGCCATGGTGGTTTGCTGCACCCATCAACCCGTCACCTACATTATAAAGCTATCCCTTCTTTAGCCCCTGACCCCTTGACAGGTCCCAGTGTGTGATGTTTCCCCTCGTGTCCATGTGTTCTCATTGTTCAACACTCACTTATGAGTGAGAACATGTGGTGTTTGGTTTTCTGTTCATGTGTCAGTTTGTTGAGAGTGATGGTTTCCAACTTCATCCATGTCCCTGCAAAGGACATGAACTCATCCTTTTTTATGGCTGCATAGTATTTCATGGTGTATATGTGCCACATTTTCTTTATCCAATCTATTATTGATAGGCCTTTGCTATTATGAACAGGGCTTCAATAAACATATGTGTGGATATGTCTTTATAGTAGAATAATTTATAATCCTTTGGGTATATACCCAGTAATGGTATTGCTGGATCAAATTGTATTCTTAGTTCTAGATCCTTGAGGAATCACCACACTGTCTTCCACAATGGTTGGACTAATTTACACTCCCACAAACAGTGTAAAGGTTTCCTATTTCTCCACATCTTCTCCAGCATCTGTTGTTTCCTGACTTTTTAATGCTTGCCATTCTAACTGGCATGAGATGGTATCTCATTGTGGTTTTGATTTGCATTTCTCTAATGACCAGTGATGACGAATTTTTTTTCCTCTGTTTGTTGGCAACATAAATGTCTTCTTTTGAGAAGTGCCTGTTTAGGCTGACTGTTAACTTGGTATCAAACTAAGAGTTTTCTTAAATTTGCGATTTGAAAAATTCAATAATTATAATAAAGATAACTTGCTTTTGTGTAGTGTTTAATTATCTCTGATATATTTGTGATGATATCTTATAATTTTGGTGCACAAGGTTCTTTCATCTGGGTTACCTCTTTGAGTCATCCTATAGACCCCAAGGAAATCAAGGTTATGTAAGAAATGATACTAATGAGGGGTTCAGGCAATTCTTTTAGGGAATGAGAGGTATTTGCTGACTATCTTTACATACCAAAACTTGGTGCCTTAAAACACCATTAATTAAGCTCATAATTTTTGCAGGTCAGGTGTTTAGGAAGGTCTAAGCAATCCTTGGTTGGATTTCCCATGCTTGTTACAATCAGCCCTGGCTGGAGCTGCCGTCATCTGAGGCACTTGGGCTGAAGGTCCAAGAGCTTGCTCAGCTGATGTCCCCTTCAGCCTCTCCAGCATGGGGATCTCAGGGGAGTCACATTTTTGATTGGGCATCCAGCTTCCCTTGGCATGAAGCATCCTAGGAGAACCAGGTAGAAAGTTCATGCCCTTCCACCTGCTGATGGAAATCACACAGTGCCCCCACGTTGCACCTGTCCTTGCAGTGACTCATTATGGTCTGTCCAGATTCAAGTGGAAGGCTCATAGACCTCTCAATAAAGCACCAATAAACTGGTGCCATATTTTATTATCATGACAAGAGACTTCGCAATGCAGTCACTGAAGAAAAGTGGCCCCAGATGAGTCTTGTCCCAGGACTAGAACCTTAGGTGTCCTCGCAGTATTCCAGGGCTGCTTCTGTGCCTGACAGGTGTTTCTTGGCTCTCTAAGGCTAAAACATGCAAGACACTCCATCATGGCGACCTAGTGTACTGCATTATTAAATAGAATAAAAAATAAGCTCCCCCCTCCCGCGACTGTCAATCAACTTGTCTTCTGTTAAGTGACAGGAAAAGGTTCCCAGGAATAATGAAAAGGGACGGAAAGGGATTCATCACACTCGTGTGTCTACATGCGGAACTGCTCTCACCCTGGCTCAGTTGCAGCAGAGATAAACACAGCCACAGGACCTGTGATGCTGTTGTGATTTATTATTTATGGTACACAAGTAGCATGCATGCATCCTTTCAGATATCATGCGAGGTACTTTTAAAAAATCACATACCCGTAGGCATTTGGCCTGCATAAAAGTAAAGAAAAATTAACCTCACTGTCAACCCAGTTGTGGGGATGGCTCTTGACTCTTAGAAGCACAAGGTGGAGTGGCTTGTCCATTTTGGGAAGCCTCATAAAAGCAGAAACTGCTGTTCTCGTGTTTATTAGTTTTCCCTACAGGGATTCAGGCCAGCGATGCTTCTCACCTTCTCTCCAGGATGTGAGGGGTCATTGTGCCTATTTTCAGCTAGAGAGGGCATAGAGGCCGAGGGAATTTCGTGTTATTGCTACAGAATTAGATCAGATGGAGACATATAGTTACATGGCTGTATCATGTTTAGGATTATTGAGAAATGTGAGAAGTAGCATGGAAATGGAAATATTTTCATTTAGCAGGTAATTGTAAAATTCATAACATTTATCAATGTAATATGTACATATGATAAACAAAAATAAAACGGTACCCAAGTGTACTATGAGCACAGTCTCTTGCACGCCCCCTTCCCTTCCCGCAGACTTGCAACTAGTTCTGCCTTCTGGTGGGCACCACCAAAGCACTAACTAATGTGACCATTGTGCTTTTTCATTCATTCTAAAATACTTTTCAGGCATTAACTGGTAAATTTCTGATTTAAAATTTTAAAAATTTAGTTCACCTAAATAATTCTATTTTCTGCTTTTCCACCTCTTTCCAATTTTAGGCAGGACTTCTTTTAGTTATTGTGTAAATACAAGTAATATCATTAAACATAGATTTATGTTTCTATCAATTTTATAAAATATCTTTGGAGCCATCTCTGTTTCTGCACTCGCTCCCAAACCTCTGTCAATTGGATCTTTGTTAGAGAAGAGAACATTTATTTTATATTCTGTACCATAGGTGGTTTAAAAGTTCAAAACTAATAAACATCCTTAATAAGACATGGCAAAGTAAGTGTGGTTTACCCCCCAGCCACATACTGTGGTTGACTAACATTGCCTTTTCCAAGCCCAGTGTCATGGCCTGGGACAATACGGGCAGATGTTTCTAGAAGAAAAATCAAGTTATACCCCCACTGCCCAGCAGACAACATCTTAGTTTGCTTCATATTTGAGCTATAATGTTCTTGAAAAGATTTTGCTTTGCCTGAAGTTCTAATTGCCTTTTGGTTCTTGAATCCTATACAGGTTCCACATTTTCCCAAATGTGTGAGTCTCTACCCTAAGACATGTCTGAAAGTTATTTAATTGCAGGGGCATGATCTAGGGGCTTGGAGGGCCCTGGAAAAGCCAGATAAGACATTTTAAAGACCCAATTTTACATAAAAGAACAAAAAGAGGAAGAACTATAGTAGAGTGTCACTGCTGTGGATTCAGACTTCGTCTCCCAGCCCAGGGAGATGATTGAGGGGGAAAGAAGTACAGAATGTGAATCTAACAAGCTTGAGGGCTTCATCAGTGTCTATACTGGCAAATTAAGGAGCATGCACTCCCCAAGATTGGTAAGCTGGCGGAAATGGCGATGCTGAATCCCAGGCAGGTGTTTGTATACTGATGTTTGTCTTCCCACACTTGGATCAAAAAGACCAGGTAGCATGAGCTCCCAGCCCACGCCTCTCACCCTCTCTCCATACCACCATGCTTCCTTTGTCCCTGTTCAGCAATGAGAAACAAGCAGAAATGCTCTGTACATACATATTGTCAAAAAAAGAACACAAAATCAAATAAAAACCTACATCAGAAGAGAAATTAACCAAAGGAGAATGAGTATAAATACACAGTTCTCCAAGATGCTCAATAAATCTCAAATATCATTGCTCCATAAAATCAGATATTTATATATATAAAATTTAAAAGATAAGTACATACAGCTAATATGTATAAGTTGGAAAAAAACAAGTTAAAAGATAAATAGAAATTCAGGTAGATATTATAAAATATCAGAGACAGACCCGTAAATGCACTTACTCGGTTTCATGAAGACGAGAACATAAGAAATAGAACAGAAATAATGTATCCAAACTGTAGTAAAACAAAATATTCTTGAAATAAAGAGCTGTGTCTGTAGCCTTAAAGGCCTCACCATACTCTGGGAAACGTGTGATGAATGCCCTCTTCTAATGCTTGGGACATTTCTTGGTCCCTGTTTTTATACTTCAGTGTTTATGGTTTTTGAATCTTTTGAACTGTGGTTTCCAAATATTTCTCTCCAATTTTCCATCATCTTCCCGTTTCACAAATACTTGTGATGATGTTTTGGAGTTTTGAATGTGATCTCTTTTGAATTATCCAATTTCCTATGAAATGCGTTACTTTTGTTGGCCTTGGATGTTTCCCTTGGAATTGTCGCCTTTTCTCCACCTCAACAAGCAGTGCTTCCTTGAGGACTGGAACAATTCCAACACCTTATCTCCACCTGTGTGCATCTCCTGTCGCTCCAGCCACAGAGGTCACCATCTCCTTGATTTTTTGTTTCATTATTCTCTTTTTTGACTATGTAAGTCTAACCTCCATATATGTATGTTTAAAGTAATATTTATTTTAAATTTAAAAAAATATATTGAAATACTATCAAAGTATGTTTCTCCAGGGACTTGTTTTTAATTCTTCCTCCCTTTAACCAAGTGTTTCTATGATCAGTCCTGTTGCTGTGTGTAGCAGTGGTTCATTTTCAGACGGGCAGCTCTGGTAAATTACTCTGGCCAGTGAAACATATGCAAAAGGGTACATGTGTCAGTTCCAGGAAGCGTTTAGAGTCAGCCCATGATTTCCTGTGCTCACGCCCATGGCTGTGACATCTGGGGAAGCATGTATTGACACGGAGCTGCCACAAGATCAGCACCTCCTCGAGCGATCGGCCGCAGCCCGGAAGAGGTGGCCCTGGAGAGTTCTGGGGGCCAAAGCAAAACTGGCATGAACAAGAAATAAGCTTTTCTGTACCAGATCAGTAAGATTTTGGAGCTATTTCTAGCACAGAATAAGCTACCATACCTTTTCCTTCGATTTTTGTGCCTGCAGTAATGGAATTACATTTCACTTTCCTACTTTCCCTCCCTCCCTCCCTCCCTCCTTCCCTCCCTCCCTCCCTTCCTTCCTTCCTTTCCCTTCCTTCCTTCCTTTCTTCCTTCTTTCTTCCTTGGAATTCCTTCCCTTCCTCCCTTCCTCCTTTCCTTCCTTCTTCCTTTTTTTTTGGACAGAGTCTTGCTGTGTCACCCAGGCTGAGTGCAGTGGTGCGATTTCGGCTCACTGCAACCTCCACCTACCAGGTTCAAGCAATTCTCCTGCCTCAGCCTCCCAAGTAGCTGGGATTACAGGCATGTGCCACCACGTCCGGCTAATTTTTTGTATTTTTAGTAGAGACGGGGTTTCACCATGTTAGCCGGGATGGTCTCGATCTCCTGACCTCATGATCCACCTGCCTTGGCCTCCCAAAGTGCTGGGATTACAGGTGTGAGCCACCGCACCTGGCCTCATTTCACTTTTATTTACAGATCACTGATTGTCTACCTCCACCCACGAAGCAGTCCTTTCTACACCCCCCACCCCCCACCCCCGGGTCCTGCAGCGCATCTATTTGTGTGAGCCTGTTTCCGGCTCCCTTCAGCTCCATCATCAGCTCATCAGTCCTGAACAGACACCTCTGTAGTCTTCATTACTGCTAGTGTAGTAATACTCTCTGCTTTTGATTTCTTTTTCAGGGCTGTCTTTTCCAACCCACCTAATAAGTTTTAGAAACCTACAACCACATACACAATGGAAAGCTTCTTGGGGTTTTGACTGTGATTGCATTTGAGGAGCTTATCTTTACCATATTGAGTCTTCCTACTCATCATGGGCTCTGGGCTATCTGTCTTTTTTGATGTATCTAAAGCATTATAATTTTTTGGAACAGAAGAATAGGATTTCTTGAGTTTAGGCAACCATCTGGAATTAGAAGTCTATTTGCAACAGTGTTTCACAGAGTTAAACTCAGGATTCAATACCATAAAGCAAAGTACAGGGAAGAGAGAGACTGGGGAGAGAACTGAGGTATTTTCTCAGGGTCGGAGGCCCCTTGGGTATTATGCATGCAGTATTTTAACTTATTTCTATGAAACCTCTATCAAGCATGTAGCAGTTTCTCCATGAAATCAAGACCCAGGTATGTTAAGCAAACTATCAAAGCTCAAATCCTGGGAAGAAGTGACAGGGCTAATGATGGGAGCAGGCCACTTGGATTGCGAGTCAGGCTTTCCCAATATCATCACGACAAGTGTATTAAAGAAATTTAAAAGATTTTGCCTGACTTTCTTCAGGTTGATGGACTGGCTTATTTCTATGAAATTTTTAATTATTACAACAAATTTTATTTTTATTTATTTATTTATTTTTTTGAGACAAAGTTCCATTCTTGTTGCCCAGGCTGGAGTGCAATGGCGCCATCTCAGCTCGCTGTAACCTCTGCCTCCCTGGTTCAAGTGATTCTCTTGCCTCAGTCTCCTGAGTAGCTGAGATTACAGGCACCCGCCACCAAGCCTGGCTAATTTTTTTTATTTTTAGTAGAGACAGGGTTTCACCATGTTGACCAGGCTGGTCTTGAACTTCTAACTTCAGGCCATCCACCCACCTCAGCCTCCCAATGTGCTGGGATCACAGGCATGAGCCACCATGCCTAGCCTACGATAAATTTTAGAATAATATCCTGCTTAGGCTGATAAAAAGTTTATAACTTTAAAAATGTCTACCCACAGGCCAGTTTGGCAGAGGTCAAGAGATACTTCGTCATCTTCTCATCAGCAGAGGTTGGTGAGTTTACCACTTGAAGAAATAAAACAGCAACACTGCTGTCAGTTCTGGAGAAGCCCACGAGGTGGGCACAGCTGTTGCAATGTTTCGAGAAAGGACATTAGTTTCCTCTTAGCCTCCATCGTCGTACTCTTTTTCTATAACCTAAGGGGCAATTTATTACCGGTAGAAATAAATTGCATTGTGTACCAGCTCTGGCTTTGAAGTTTTCATTTTCTGTCTGTAATAACATGCTATGATTATGCATGAACTTCTAAATGAGAACAGAGGAGACTTAATTCCATTAAATTTCCCTGGAGAAAGGAAGTCAGATTCAGTTCATACATAAGGATTCTTCTTGTTATATAACTAGTGTTTGGAGCACTATTTTCAGAGTTGCTCACTGTGACTTGATGAGATTTTATTTTATGTAGTCTTAACTTGAGAGGCAAGAATACAAAAAAATTTTCTTCCTTCTGAACTAGTGAAATGTACCTGACTTTCCTACCCCCACCCTTAGCTCTGATAAAATTTAGCATCTAAGTTACATTTGCTCTCTCCTTTCCACAGGCTGAATGTTTTTTCTGCCAATGCATAAGATCTACCGGCCACAGACAGGCAGTATTTTTAGATGGTCTTGAGGCATCTCATTTTACAAAGGATATAGAAGCAGATGCTATATAGAAACTGGGGGGTAGGGTGGGAGAGAAGACAGAAGACATGGGTTGTAGCTTAATCACATAAACTCTGGGTGCAATACCAAGGTCTCCCCAGAAAGCCACCAGGGTACACCTGTGAGGTGAGTAGATTCCTAATTAGCTCTAGAAGGGTGGGCAAACACAGCTGAAATGTGCCTTTTAGTAGCAGGAAAAGCATCTGCTATAGTTTGGATGTTTGTCCCCCAAGCCCCATATTGAAATTTGGTCCCCAATATTGGAGGGGGGCCTAAGAGGACGTGTTTGGGTCATGAGGACAGATCCCTCATGAATGTCTTGGTTCTGTGCAGTGAGGAGTGAGTTCTCACTCTGTCCGCTCCCTTGAGAAACTGGTTGTGAAAACAGGCCTGCCACTGCCCGTCCTTTTGCTTCCTCCCTCACCATGTGGTCTGTACAGACACGCGCTCTCGTTCGCTTTTCATCATGTGTGGAAGCAACCCGAGGACCTCACAGGAGAGAGAGCGGATGCTGGCACCGTACTTCTCGTCTGGCCTGCAGAACTGGCTGATACAAACTTCTTTTGTTTATAACTTACCCAGACTTCAGTGTTTCTTTGTAGAATGCAAACAGACTAAGAATCTGACAACCGAGTTGTCCAATGAAGAGACTGTTACAGCCTGGGGAAGAGTCATCATGTCCAGTTGGTACAAGATGCAATTAAGTAATATGATTTGGGACAGCTGTCTCCACCGAGGTCACCAGGGGGTCATAGAGTGATGCTTCAGAGGGAAGAGCTTACTACTTCCTACCCTGGGCTCCATTTTTGTCGGGGCTCTACAGAGAGACAGAACCGACAAGATATGCAGAGAGGGAAATATGACAAGGGGCAGTAGGGGAGTATTGGCCTACTCAATTATGGATGCCAAAATGTCTCGTGATAGGCCCCCCACAAGCTGGAGAGTGAGGGAAGCTGGTAGCACAGCTCAGTGCAGTTTGGAAGGCCTGAGAGCCAAGGAAGCCAGCGGTATAACTCCTAGGCGGAGGCCCAAGGCCCAACAGCCTTGGGGGAGGTGGTGCTGTGAGTTTTTGAATCAAAAACAAGAGAACCTGGAGTTCTGATGTCCAGGGGCAGAAGAAAGTCATCCAGCTCAGAAGAGAGAGTGAGAACACTCTTTCCTCTGCCTGTTCATTCCATGTAGGACCCCAGAGGATTGACAGTGCCTACTGGCCCTGAGGCTGGAGCTTCCCCACTCAGTCTTGCAACTTAAATACTAATCTCAGAAACGCCCTCACAGACACACTGAGAGAGCCCAGTCATTCCAATCAAATTCCAAACCACCTGGCTTTCCCTTTCAGCAGAAGAGGGATGAGTTCAGTGGCTACTGAAGCACTGGAGATAAATGATGCTTTACCAGCTATCTGGGTCTCCCTTAATCCAATCAAATTGATGCCAGAATCAGCCATCACGGGCTCTTTCTGCATCCACAGGAACTGAGGGTGAAATGGATCAGACTGGCTTTTGAAGCATTTCTGCTTTCATCCTTGAGCTCTGAAGAACCCCACCGGCTCTTAAGGAAATTAGATTTGGGCTTTGTGAGATTCTATCTAATCACTTGTAGAGAACGTCTAATTTTCGGAACTATTTAGGATTGTGCAAAAATTTTTAAACTTTACATTTTCTATGTACACTTATTTTTCTTCTTTATCCAATAAAAGTCGAAAATGACGGGAATAAAAAGTTTGAGACTTTTTAGGGCACATGTGTTCAGGGGCAGGAGGTGGGGGTGTCAGGGAGGGAGAGTATGGTACTGGACATATGAGATTAGCAGCCGCCAAGACTACTTAATACTGCCAAGCCCCTGGTTGTTTATATGAGTTTTCAGAGTATTGCCGAGAAATTTGACTAACTTTCAAAAAGCCAGAGGGCCTGGAGATTCTGCTGCTGAGACCTAGCTGTACTTTTCAAGTGACCCCCACAACCAGTCTTGCCAAATGTGGAAAAATGTTAAGGAAGTTTCTGCAGTCAGTGAATGAGCAAGAAGGTATAATGTCTACTGTCTTAGGGAAAACGATTTGTCAAGAGTGAAACTCAGATTGGTAGATGGACTTTCGTTTGAAATGAGTTTGCATATACTTAGGGTGACATGGGATTTAGAATTCTGCCATAACAAAGATTACTTAATAATTACAATGGAGTTTTTCACTGTCCAGTTGGTCAATTAGCTAAAAAAAATCCAGATACTTCTATGAATCCAATTATTTGCCAAATTAATGTGAAAGCTTGCCTACCTCTTTCCATTGTGTGCAGATATTCCGAACAGTGTAGATTTGGTCTCTGGATGTGAGTGTGCCCCGGACACAATGCATAATAGAGAGACACTGTACTTCGTGCTACACACTGTGCTAGGCATGTATTACACATTGCCCTGCATCCTTACCACAAACCCATCGGTAATATGATGCTTCTCTTTTGGCCCAGGAGGACACTGTTCATCAGGCTAGTGAGGCTATATATCCAGGGATCAACAGCCAGTAAGTGCGTGTACTGACTCCCAAGGCCAAAGCCCACCCACTCGCCAGGTAACTTTCTAGGGATATAAAGACGTTCAATGTTACGATGGTATATTTGTTACACGAGTGTATCCATCTACCAAAAGTATGCTTCCATGATTTGTGCAATCAGATATGGGATGTAATAGTAACTAATGTTTTTACCCAAAGACTTTTTTCATCACCTTAAGACATCACTTGTACTCAGCTTTATTCCAATGATTTCAGGCAGAGTTTAAAGATCTATCAAAATTAAACATATTGGTGACATCTAGACAGACAGACAACAGGGTAGGAAAGATGGAGCTAAAACTCGGGCTGAGTTCGGTTCACAGATGGCTCATGGTCCTACTCAGTCACTAGAAATGGGCTAAACATTTGCCTCTAAGCTTTCCAGTAAGCAACATAATAGGAACCATATCAGCTCAATAGGCCTCAGAGTCCATGAGAAATAAACTAAATGGTTGCTTAGGGAAGGTAAAGCTATTTCCGGTAAGGAATTCAGAGAGAGTTTTCCTTTGAGTCTTCATAAAGAAGACACTCTTTGATGTAAGCGCAGCACTAATTACATTCGTATGCAAGTTTTAAAGGCTAAATCTCATAAAATCTTTTAATATAGGCCATAACACTAAGCAGCAAATAGAGAACTTGGGGGTCGGGGGATAAAATCTGCTGTGTTTGGAAACTAATATGATTATTGGTTTTCTATGTTCTCACTTAATCCAGGGTTTTAAGGAATCTAGAGAAAAGTCAGGATTGGTGTTTTCCACTAGTGCATTTTCTTACATCTGAAGCGCTTGAACGCTCTGGGTGGCGGGGAGTCTGGGCTGCCCTGGCTTGTGATGGGTTTCCCGGAGAGCCATGTGCTTCTTAGCTGGCACCTGAGCACACCCCGAGGAAAACTCTTTGTATAGTCTAAGAGGTAGGGAAATTTCCTATGGGTGCTTTATTCAGCTGTAGTCCTATAATTAGCCTTCCATATAATTTGATGGAATGGACCAATGTGAAATGAAACTGTTACTAAGACCCGAAACGCTCCAGACAAAATGGACTCTGTGGCTAGCAGAAACACCCAAATTAAAGTAATGGAAACCCAGTGGCCATAGTAAGAGAAGGGTGGCCATATGCCTTTTGTTTCTGAAGAGGGCGGTTCCGAACAAACATGCTGTCTGTGCCTCTGAGCTAAGACAATTCTTGTGAAGGGAGCTGAGACACCATGGTTGGAAATCTCCTCCCACCAGCCTGAAAGGGCATCCAACAGACACTTATGGTTTGGGGTTTAAAACTATCCAGTCAGGATTCAGTTATTGTCAACCAATCAGAATTCAATGAGTTTAAATCCTTAATTTGCATATATAGACCTTATTGAAGACTGTGACAGGAATTTTCCGTATTTAAACCAGACTCTTTCTTTGTTCTCCAGTATGTGCTTTTGTTTTCCACCAGAGCCTGTGTCTCTCTGATATCTGGATTGTTTTCTATTTAATAAAAAATAAAGTTCTCAACTTTTCCTCCACAGATCTCATGGTTTTTTGTCAGCACCTCAAATAGAGGTATGTGAAGGTGGAAAAAGCAAAACTCCAGGGCATTAGCTGCCGTTAGAGTCTTTGTGTTTCCACCTATCAGATTTAGCCTTCATTCCCCAGAACCCACTTCCTTTTAACCAAGCACATGCTTTCTCTCATGCATATACTTGAATGATTTCATCAGGTGAAAGGAAGATTATAATAAACATCGCAAACTTTATACAATTTGTTTGCTTCTGTTTCCATTTTACCAACCCAGCTCAGGCTGGCCTGACTTCCTTCCCCTTTTCCTTTATTCCTTGTTTACTTCTCACTTATTTTTTTGTTGGGCAGTTTAGGTATAAATGTAATAGTCTTTATCACACTTCATACAAGGGAAATGGAATTCCTAATTTCTGGGTTTGAGGCAAGGATTTTATATTAAAAATCTTCCAACGATTGGAGGTAAGAAAGGAAAGTCTCTTCTTTGAGGCCTCCTGAGAAAAGCTTCAAAAGGTTTTCAGGGAGCAGCATGTCTCAGGTCCCCGGTACTTCATTTGCTTTATTTTCTTCAGTTGTGGTAGATGGAAAAATGGTCACAGTTCTATGCACTGCCTGTCATCAAAAGGCATGATCAGTTTCCCAATCTGTTGGCCCTGAGTTTGACCAGGTTTGGCCAATAGAAGTCAGAGGAAGTGACAGGTGCCAGTTACAAGTTTGGGCTACAAGTTCCACAACCCCTTTTAGAAATCAACTGGACTACTGTGTAAATAAGACCAGGTTAGCCTGCTGGAGAATGAGGTCCAATTGCTCCCGTCATCCCAGATGACAGCCGACCAACCATGAGTCATGTGACTGAGGTCACCTTAGACCAGCCAAATTCCAACCAACCTTTCAGTAGACCTCAGACACATGAGCAAACCCAGCTAAGATCAACCAACCCTAGACAGGTCATCAGAGTTGCCCAGTAACACACAGCATCATGACCAATAATAAATGTGCACTGCTTGAAGCTGCCACATTGTTAGGTGGTTTGCTATGCCACAAAAGCTAACTCACACATCAACTCTGAAACCTCCTTGGTTTAACCAGGGTGCTGGCAGGTACAGGGCAACTGTGCCCAGCTTAACATTACTTTGTCTCAGAATCATAATTCAATTGCAAGTGACAGAAATCTAATAAAATCGAACTTACTCAAAAAGAGGAATTTACTGGTTCACAGAACCGAGCCGCAGCAAACACAAGAGTGAGATTCGGGACTCTTGGTTGACGAGAGCCGGGAACGTGAGCTGCACTGAAGTTTTCTCTTTCAGATTCAGTGCACTTAAGTGTGATGGAAACTTCTCTCTAGAAGAGAAAAAAAGAAACATTATTCCAGGGTATGTTTACCATGTATTCTTGGGCAGGGAGGGTGAGGTTGATAAAAGATTTGTTTTGTATGCTTTGCTGTCTACAAGATTCCCTTTGTCTCATGGCCTTTAGAGCTGACAGCAGAATTAGGCAGAGCTCACCTGTTGAAGACTCATAGTGGAATTTGTTATTCTTTTTGGCTGCCTGGAATCTGAACCACCTTCCTATGTTTTGGGGATTCTCTACTGACTCTGGCAGAATCTGGCCCCCCATTGTGTAAATGGGAAAGCCTGGGTAGCACCTTCCCAGCCTCCCTTGCAGCTGGGGCCTGGTCACGTGACCTGTCTCTGCCAATCAGGCACCTGCCCTCAGCTAACAGGACAGCTGTGATGTGAGGTGGCCATGGCCTCTAGGAACCCATCCTGTGATGATGGTGGTCCTGGGCAGCTAGACCCTGGGGTCTGTGGGCGTCAGCAGCAGAGCTTCTACGGAAAGCACCCAGTGTTCAGTGTCAGAGCTGCATCTTCAGCTGGCAGCTGAAGGTGCTTCCACTAGGCCAGTTTTGGGGCTGCTGCTGGCTGCACTGCCTCCTAGCCTGGTTCCCCTATCTCCTTCAAGATTCAACAAGCTTTCCAGCACCATTTTAACATGTTTTTTCTTGTTTGCTTGTTTAAATTCCCTAGTCATTAGCTATTGCATGCAACTATGAAACCAGGATAAAACCACACATTTCAGGTAATATGATCCCTTTGAACTGTGTGTATTTATTTTGTCTTGAGTGACTGTCAGCTTGCAACCAATGCCAAAATTCGAGTCATGTCATGCTTGTTGAGCTTTTGCTTACACCCTGAGGCAGAGAATCCAGCCCTGTGACTCAGCAAGGTGGACAGCCGTCAGGTCCAAGTATCTTTGCATCTGTGGTCATGACCTAAGGAACACTGTCTGTACCACAGTCTTACTTTTTTCTGTCTGCACTCAGATAGCCCCATTTGAGCCAGTTTGTTTCTTATGGCATCTTGCTCAAACTCAAAAGCAGCAGTACAAAAAAAAAAAAGAGAAAACTTTAAAATGTCTCTTTCAAAAATCCAGGTAGTCAGATGTTCTTACTAGTCATTTTTGTGCAACAAATTAATTTCCAGTTTAGTTTCTTAAAATAATAATTTATTATCTCTCATGACTGGGTTCAACTGATGAATTGTCACGTGGGGTCTCTCAGGTTATTGCCGTTCCATATTGGCTAAGACTAGAGTCATCTTAAGGCTCAATGGGGCTGGACGCTCAAGGTGGCTTCTTCTCTCCGGGTCAGGTGCCCAGCTGAGATGGGAGCTGGCCATCAGATCTGTGTTTCCATGCAGCCTCTTGAACTGACCACCTTAGACTTCCTCACAGCCTGGCTGTTGGATTTAGGAGTGAGCTTTCAGATCCAGCACAGTGCCACTTCCACCATATTTTATTGTTCAGAGCAATCACAGAGTCTCCCCAGATTCAAGGGCAGAATAACATAGACCTCACATTCCAATGGGAGGAACGTCAAAGAATTTGTAGCTGTCTTTATTCCTCTACTTGGTGGCAAGCAGTCGAAGTCCCAAGAGAAAAGCTTATTATCTGTTGTCTTAACTTGGATTTCCCCAGAAGGAGATGCTGAGACAAAGACTGTGAGTTCAGTGCTATCTCCAGAAACACTAGCAGGGAAGTGAGACAGAGGAGGGAAGAAATCCAATGAAAGGTACATTATCAAGGAGGTGACTGAGTATGGGAGACTGGGCTAGTCCCGGTAGGGAATTTGGATGATATGTGGATATGTGCAGCCGTGCTGGCAGAGATGTGTGGGAGCTGGGATTGTCCACGGCTGCTTCCAGATGTTAACTCCCTGGCACTTCTGGCCACTCTGGCATGTGTGTTCAAAGACAATTCTGGGAGCTTTTCAGGTGGAGAGAAGGCAGGCTTAGAGCTGGAAGCTTTTGGTTGGCAGCACTGGGTTGGGGCATATTGAAGGGCCACCGGCCATGTTTGCGTCTTAGCCAACCAGTAGCTTCTCTACCAAAATAGGGGCAGGAGGGACCTATGCTACTCCTTGACGTTTTTCTTCCTTCCCTTTGTGACTTTGGTCTCCCCTTTAAGAAACTATCACTTGAGATTCTCCAGTTTCACCACTGACTGTTTCTGCCACAGAACGTGTTGGTTATAAGCTGCAGACCTAAAGGCAGAGTAGCTTAGGATAAAAGTAGGGAAATATTGGCTTATGTAACCAAACCATAGTAAGGAAAGAGACAGAAGAAGGCATCAGGGACAGTTGGGTCCAGAAATCAGTTAATGTTAGACGTCTTAGTCTTTCTGTCTCTTATTTCTGGCTTTCTCTGCACTTCAGCAATACTCTCAGACCTGCTTCTCCACAGTACAGAAACATGATTGAGGGCCTCTCAGGGTTCATATCATCCAAGAATTGCTACCAAAAATGAATTTGAAGTTCAAGTTTTTAAATTCTGTGGAATAACTCAGACTGACACAGCATGGCTCACTTGCCTAGCTCTGAAATCAATGGAAGGCAGGGGTGCGAGATGAGTGAATTATGAATGATCGTTTTCCTCGGAGCCATGCTATTGCAGGGGTTTAGGGACACTATTTCCAAAAAGAAGGGAGGTACCTTACCTGGAGTGGAAGCAGTGCTAATCAGAGGAACTTTTGTCTTTAGATGAGTAGCTTATAAGAAAATGTTTCTCAAACCCTAGTGGGTCCCATCAGACCTCCTGGCCATCCTCTAGAGGGTGCCCTGCAGAGCACAGAGAAGCAGAATGAATAAAATCTCAAAAATATCCAAGAGAAAACACGTGTTTAAGAAGATCGCCTGTTCACTGACCAGGGCAAAGGTTTCTTCACAACTTCATCCTCCACCTTTCCCACCTTCAAAGCCAACTTGTAGCAACCAAGGACTATTTATGTAATGAAAGTGTGGAGTCCCCTGCTTGAGGAGTGGATCATTCATAAGGGGGAGATCTGCATAGGGCCCTGATTGTGCCCTCACTCTCTAGGGAGGCTCATGGGGACCTTCTGGCCTGTCCCTCTTTCAGCAATGCCCCCACTGGGATCCCAAGGGAGGCAGTCTTGGTGACATCATGTAGGACTCCAAGTAGTAGTTGATTGACCCCAAATAGGGAAATACTGGCATAGGTATCCAAAGCATAGCAAGACCCCGCTGGGGTCTATCAGATTCTCTTTCCTGGAAAATTTGAATTTTGGAATCTGAACAAGATGAAAACTGAGTTTTGGGGGTCAACACGCATCCCAGCTAAGTTTTCCTATTACGTATTGACTATGTATAGTGAACAAATCGTGACTACAGGCATTCTGGAGAGAAATAATTTTTTTCACCCAACTTTGAGGTCTTAAGTTTCTCGAGTGAAAGAGATACTGGGAATGTATGAGGAAAGATCCTAAAGAGGCAGAGAAAGACAATCAAGTGGGGTGGAGGATGTAAAGAATTAAAGAGATTCTGGAACCTTAGAAAGAGATGCTCCATCATGTTTCCTGTTACTGAGGACTCAAATAAATTGACAGCTGAGTGACCACTGGCCCTTGCTGACTTTGTCAGAACAAGTTCTGCTCCACAGATACCTGCATTCTCCTTTCCTCACAGGACTGCCCTCGCTCAGTGGACTTTTGAGCAAAGCATGGTGGCAGGCACAGAGCACAGCCCTGGGCTCCAGAGCCTGCCTTTTCCTTCACCTATCAACCATAACGTTCCATTTTGTCAGACAGAACAACCTGCCTTGAGCTCTGTCTTCAGCACAATAATTCAAGGGGACTCACCACCTCACGTGTCTCTCCCTGAGATCCTCAACTATTCGCAGGGATGGCCCCAGCAGCCTGGCTGGCACAGTGTGACTCTTGCCCTGCAGCCATACTTGTTTGAGTCTAGGCTAGTCATGTGATCTGTGCTTGGCCTATCATATCGTCTTTAGCAGAAATTGCAATAAGAAGAACTAAGTGAGGCAGGCACTGGGGCGGCTGGGGCACAGCTAGGCTGATGGCAGCATTTGGAGGGAAGGGCTTCCTTTCTCCGCTGAGCTCTCTGGTTGCTTCCTACTTCATTGTTGAGGCGCTCAGTCCTTCCTGGAACTCATGAGGTGTCCACTTACCTTCTCATACATCCTATTTGTTTCTTAGATGCTGCAGTTAAAGTTAAGCAGCTGGTTTCTATTGCTTGCAGAAAATAGAGCTTTAGCGATTATCTTCACTCACTTTTTCACCCAAAATTATGACACTTAAGCGCTTTACATTTAGCCACAAGCAGAAGGAAAGAGGAGGCTGGGGATGAGTGACAGGTTTTCTTTGGAGGGGTTGGAGGCTATAGTGGCTCCTTTATTCAAACATTTGGAAATTCCCAGTTTGTAGCAGCAAAGCTCAACCTAAATCACTTTTTTGGACATTTCAAGAAGCACTAAATAATGCAGAACAATAAAATGCTTTGTTTCTAACCAACACGCAATCTTGCAAAGCCTGGTGTTTGAAAGAGGTCAGTGAGATTTAAGAGTTTTAGCTGAATTCTGGATCTATACAATTTTGAACTTCAGAAATTTTAATCCTTTCTGACCTTCTGAAAAGAATATCCATCTGGGACCATTCGGTAAAGAAAATGAAATTCTGGCCTCCGGGCAGTTCTGCATCTGCGGGTGTGAGAAGCATTTTTCCTAACCGTTGTGCGTTCTTCGGTGGCTTCAAGCCCCCATGTCCCAGGACAGTCCAGCTGCACCCGTCAGCCTGGAGCGTGCTCCGCCTTCCACCTGGGGTTGTGCGGGCGAAGGCTGCGGCACGAGGCTTCTCAGGCTCCCTAGTTGTGTTCAGATGCTGTGTCTTTCCTCCCACCTCATCTACAGGTCAAGCCCACGTAAGACAAAAGCCCTGCCCTGCAAGGACCTTGTGAGATGCAGGAGCAGCTTCCACTGAGAGATGCAGACACTGAGGGCTCGTGTAGCTAAAGCCTCGGAAGCTGGTCCACCATATTCTTCCAGAACGGGGGGGTCGTCATCCTTAGAACCACCTGGAAGCACGAGCTGTCAGATGGAGACAGGGCTTCACAGATCACCCAGCACAAACCCCTGGTTCGACAGCAGGAAAGGGGGCAGCCCTGACACCTGCAAGGATTGCCTGGGGCTGCAGCTCATTAGCGGTGCCTCGAAGCACCTGGAATCTGGGTGTCCCCAGGAGATCTTTTCCCGCCTGCTGGGTTTTTTTATGGTCCTGTTTGCCCGCTGACCCCTGGCGAGGGCCCTGCAGGGAGGGAAAAATGGGGCTCCTCGTTCGTTTCCACTCTGTGTGAATTGATGTTGCCAACTAAGCCCCAGGTTCCAATAACTTACTGGATTGATGGAGTCACTGGCTATTTTAAACTATCATTTTCATCGGAGGCATTTCACTCTTTAAACTGACATTTAAACATATTCAGATGTGGGCAGCCTTCCCTCAGAGCCCAGGAACCAGGCTGGATCCGTGCATAGCTGCTCCTCCTTTGCCCCCTCATTGGAAACCATGAGATATACACTCCATGCCTGCTGAGGAGGTGAGGAAACAACTCCAGAGCGTGTAGCTAATGCACGTCAGTCACACATAGGACCGGGTCCCTCAACTGAAGTCAACTGCTTTACAGCAGAGGCAGGTGTGCTGGCATCTGGCAGGGACACAGGACAAGATGGCCTCTCTGTTGGAGTCAGGGGTCATCCACAGAAAGCAGCCTTGCCAGTGCCCTGGGGTGGGCAGGGATGTGGCCTGTCCCGGGAATGCGGGGAAGCCTGTGGACTCAATGCCAGGGAGCTGGGCACTGACTGGACAAGTCTGTGAAGTAGCCAGAAGCTAGTCCAGGAAGGCCCTGCGGACACCTAGAGCCCAGGTCAGCGCCCCTCTCCTCCCACCTTCTCCTGAGCACGCCACTCCCCTGCAGCTTCCCGTGCTGAATGCGTCTCCCCTGTACCTGGTGTGAACCTGCACGCAGAGGCTCGGTCCAGTGCCCCAGCCGCGAAGCTCCTCACCGCCTCCACAGCAAAGTCTTGCCCTCCACTCACTGCAGCCACTCACGCTGCCCACATGCCCTAGACCTTGTCATTAGCAAACAAAATAGGGAACTTCCCTCATCTGGACTCAAAGCAGCCCACATCCTTACCACCTCTTATCTTAACACAACTTACTTTAATATCTGCAGATAAAAGTCCCCCACCCCAAAATTAAAAAAAAAAATAAGCTGAACACATGCAGGACAGGGTAGCTTTGGCTAAATAGAAATCCAAATGATATAAGCTGAAATAAGCAAAGGTTGTGCTACCGGAAATCTTCAGTACTGGAGCAAAGACAGAAACCCAGCTGTAGCTGAACTGGGGAGGCGAGGTCATGGCAGCATGCCCGTTTTCTGGTGAGACTATTGAGGTGAGTCTTCAGGAATGTTGGAAGTGAAGGCATCCAGGACACCTAATGACTGATGCGAGTTGATCCTGGAGAAGTGAAGTCTCAGTGTTGACGTTGGTCCTGAGGCTGTTGGCCGTTCTGTTAAAAACAAATCTGATTTATGACCAACTCATTTCTCAAAAAATCTACTTTTCATGAGAAGTTTGTAACTTCTTTTCAGAAAAAGTCTAAAGATTTTTTTAGAACAGCAGCATTGACGGCTTTTGCCCATGGCTACCACAGGGCTCTTTGGTCCACTGCAGACCTCACCCGGTGTGCTCCCCAACCTCTACCCAACCCACTCCTCCTGTTTTCTCCTCTGTCTACTCCAGTTGAGTGTCCTTGCCCTCCATTCAACCAAAACTGCCCACTTCAAGGTTGCTGTTGACGGCCACACTGCAAAATACAGTGCTGACGGCCCAGTTCTCACTTCACTTGAAGTTTCTGCAACGTTTTGGTTGTAGTTGAGCCAACTAGCAATTATCATGTACAACCGCTCCCATTGTGAGGAAGTCAACGGGAAGAGGTAACCAAGGAGGACAACCCACTTTTTGCTTACTAACCACACATTTAACAAGTTAACGAAGCAATTAATAGATAAAGCGATTAGGGTTAATTCAGCAGTGAAGCCACCGTGCGAGCTAGCTTCCTGCGCGTGAGCTAACTTCCTAGGTTACAAGGTCAGCGCCACCTCCCCTGGGATTTGTCCTGATGATCAGGCCCTCCTAAGGCTTCCAGCTTCCTGGCTAACCCCAACCAACATGTAATCGGCTTCTGCTGGATGACAGCTTCATTCCATCTCCTCAAGGAAATCTCAGTGGCAGCTCTGTGCTCTCCAGAGAGGTGCCTGGAGACCAAGGCTTATCTTGGTATTTTGGTGGCAGGCTGAGTTTTTGATTAAATATTTGCTTCTTTGGTTTTTTTTTTTTCCAGACAACGTTTTTTATCCTTGCAGTGGCTCAGGCTGAAATGTCGGAGTGATGGGCTATGTGTCTCCTCTTCCACAGTCACAGGCAGCCTGTGAGCAAATTCAGAGCCTCATCTTTCAGCACAGATCTGGACTCTGGCCACTCCTCAGAGCCTCTGCCAGCCCTGTGCGGGTCCAGCAGGACCATCTTTTTCGGGGCGATGGCAAAGCCCTCCCAGCTGCTGTCTCTGCACCACCCTTGCCACCCTCTCCTCCCAGCCATGCCAGTGTGGCCTTTTGTAATGTAAATTTTAGAGTTCACTCCCCTGTTCCAAACTCCATTCCAGGGAAAAAGCTAAAGTCCCCCCATCTGCTCCCACCCAGGGCGCTCTCCAGCCCTCTTTTGCACCCCTTTCTCGCTCGGTTTCAGCCACGCTGACCTGCCTTTGCCCTTTGCCCTCTTGGCTTCCTCTGCCTGGAACGCCCCCGCCAGCCATCGGCCTGGCTTCTGTCCTCTCTGCCTTCTTTCCACTCACCCGTCTCCTCCTTCCCGTTTCCCCCGCTGGGTTCTGCCGTAGCACCCACTTTCTAAGCCCCATGAACTTTACTGAGTGATTTGTTGTCTGTGGCCGCCACTGTAATATCAGCCTTACAGGTGCAGGGATTTTTGTCTTTTTTCCCCACTTCTGCATCCCCCAAGAAAGTAACAGTGTCAGATACTGAGTAGGTGTTCCAAGGTGCCCATTGAATGAATGGGGAATAAGCTTAGCTGTTTGGTGTGTTCCTTGTGAGACGTCTCTTTGTGTTTGAACATGTTACCAAATCATGGCAGGGATAAAATCTGTGTCTTTTCATCACTGGTGTTTCCTTTCATACCCAATCATTCATCCCACAGAATTTGGTGTGGGGAGATCACTGGTTTCCATAAAATCTGTCCCAATATGGATGGCAAACACTGAATTCTCAAATGGTTTTCTACCAACTGAGTAGGAGAGATATACTAAATGTCATACTAAATTTTAGCTACTTTGCTTTCAGTCATTTGTAAAAGCCAAACTAGTTTAAATCTAGTCAAACAAAATCCAACCTCTGGTCATGTTTCCTCCTACTAATTTCAACGTAGTGCTTGCTAATGATCAGCCTTATTAATTGAAGACTTTTGGGAGACCTGATGGTTAGATCCCTGGTGTCCCACAGAGCTGACCTAGCATAGCAATGGCTGTTGTGGGTTTGACATAGGCTGTGGGTTTGGGGATAGAAACGACGTGTGGCTGCTGGCTTCATTTCCTTACTATTCATGGGCTGTGGCTGAACCTGGCATTTGTGGAGACAGTGGCCACGGGCTTTCTCCATGGCAGTGGCCATCACCAGGGAATTGCGAAGAGGCATGTCATGTTTCAGAGTCCTCTAAAGCCAGCTCAGGAGGGTGCACCAGGGGCAGGATGCAGGGGGCCCAAGCTGCCATCACCATCACCTGCCAAGTGACGCAGATTCAGTGTCACTACAGATAAGCACCATGGATATGCAATTACATAGACAATGGGGGTGCAGGGAGCTCTGGAGCCAGTGATGGTGGCAGCTGAATGCACCATCCAACCTGCCGTACTCCGGTGGGACTTCTCTGAGGGGACCTCAGTTGATGGCTCCATCTTCCCCACTGGTGCCCTATCAAGAGAGCACACTAGCTTCCATCATGGGACTCCTGATCTGGGCAAAGTCATCCCACACAAAGTACTTGATTCCAGAGATGCAGAATATTGCATGACACATGGAGGCCAAATTATGTGATGCCCTGATGAATGAAGAGAGCCTTGGAGGGGAAGAGGTGGAGGTCAGAAGCGGAAGCCATTTGCTTTCTGCCTGTCTTTGTTCCATTATCCTGACTGATGGGGGTGATTGTTTCTTTATTTTAAATATGACTTGAAAGCATCAATTCAAGCCAGTGCCAGAAATCTGTTCCTAGTCACATGGCAGAAGAATCACCCCAGTGAAAATGTTTAGCTTGTCATGAATCTAAAGCTGTGGTTCTTGAGGCGGATTTTGGGAATTTGTGAGGTCATCTTTGCTTGACACTGTGATTGCCAGAGCCCTGCTGGTGTTTATAGGCAAAGATCAATGACACTAAATGTCTTGCAATGCACAGGACAGGATAATAAACAGTAGCTGTCATAGCAGAAAATGCTGAATTCTCAGGGGCTTAGTACAACACAAATTTATTTCTTGCTCAAAAGGAGTTGAAGCAGGTCTGGCGACCTGTCCCACCTTGTACAGCTCCATCTGGAACACACGGCCTTGCAGATCCCTGTGAATTCCTGTGGGACTCTGTGGGTCCCTGTGAGTCCTTGCGGCGGGAGCCAGGGAGAAATGGAGGAAGGGGACCTGCTGTCACTTGCTTCAGCCATGAAGACCCATAGACCACTGACCACTGCCACAGACTGTCCATGGGCCAGACCGAGTCACATGGCCACCACCGGCCAGCAAGGAAGCTTGGCAGCTGGAGGAGCAAAAGTGGTATCGGAGGAGCCTCATCTCCGATAACGCCTCCGGTGGTGAAGGGTTATACCACATTCCCTGCACTCTCTGGGGTCCTGATTCTTGCCAAGGAGGGATTTGCTCAGTGCTGGGTACATAGTAGGCATAAAAAACAGGGAAAAATAATCTACTGAGGGCAGGGGCAGATGCTTTATCTCTTACAGACTGTATTGTTAACCTAACCAAAGAGCTGATTTTTAAAGTTAATCAGATCTTTCTTACATTTTAAGGTATATTTTTTTGTGTTGGGTGGTGAAATTTTAGCTTAGCCACTGGAAATGTGTTGCTATCTGAAGCCCTGGAAACCTGTACAGATGTCATTTTTAATTTTAACATTTGACAGATGAGCTCCATTTCTAACGCTTTGAACTCTGAACTGTTGGCCTTTGGTGTTGTGTGTGTGTGTGTGTGTATGTGTGCACGCGCACCATCATATTATAGAATAAACATGTTTGCCTTCTCTCTGTTGTTTTGATCAGAACAATGGTAGGGTTTAATTATCTGGAAAAAGATCAAGGTTTTAAGTTTAGCTGCAACACTTGGTATAAAAGGTCTTCTTCATTCTTGTGCCTAAAAATTTGGAGTTCAAACCAGAACAAAGAAATAGAATTTGTGTAGAGGCAAGAAGATGGCCTGAGTGCCACACCTTGATGCTGATGCACTTTATCCACAGAATTATTTCTACCTTAGGTTGGGGCAGCCTTTAGTTCAAAGACAATTCTATCATGCTCATTTATCATTGTCCTTAGAACAAGAGCTGGAGGCTGCAAGCTAAGAGGAACACCAACAGCCGCAAGCATCAGCAGAACATAGGGTGTGGAGGTGGCAGAAAATTCCAGAAACTGCCTCCAGGGCCTCTGAATGCAAGATCAAGTACCTACTTGTGTCTTAGTAGGTTCTGTAGGGTGTTGAGTTATTAGGAAAACAGTGATTATATTTAGAAACGTTAAGTAGGCAGATAAAGGTATTACATATTTTAGAAAAAAATTTCATTTAGTATGTTTACATGTAGTTTGGGCATTAAAATAAGTTTACATCATCTAGAACATTTAGTTCTCTGCTGATGCTGGATACAGTATTTTATGCTTCAGTTTTGCTGTTAATAAAAGCCGGGCTGATGGCATCTGGTCTCCATCCTTCTCTATTTGATGATGTGGCTTCGGTGAGCATGTTGAATCTGGTGCTGCTGGTGACGCTGTAAAGTGGTGGTTCTCTAGTGGAGCAGCGGTGTGAAATGGGGTGGTGGGCCCAGATGGCCTGGGATCTCGCTGGCCGGCTCTGCGTGCCTCTTTCCCAGCTTTGCCTCCAACAGCTGTACCTGCAGCGTCCTTCAAAGACTACCATTGGATGACTGCATCCACAGGAGCTCAGAGGGCTGGAGGTGCCTTGGAGTTCCTGTCCCTTGGGGCGGCCTGCAGTCCACGTCTGCTTGTGCAGAAGTGGGAAAGCCCAGACTCTTTGCTTAGGAAGGGGAGACTCCGAGGTGCGACTTATGCTCCAGAGCTCCCTGCCCCTTCAGGCTGAGCTGGAGACTGCCTGCCTTTTCCTAACTCTTGCTTCCCTAGCAGGCTTGCTCCCCACCCCTTTCTGGATTCTCGTCATGTTCTTCCCAAATCAATTGCTTGCAGACAAATACTCACCTTAGTTTGTGCTCATAGGGAACCTGATCTCAGACAGGAAGGAAGCGGATGACTAACTGCAGGAGCTGAGTTCACAATTGTACTCACAAAGGCCGGGCCATATTCTCTGCTTCACTTTAATGAATTCAAACTCCCTAAAAGATTAGTCTTAAACCCAGAGTCCCATCTCTTTTCTAGAAAACAAAGAACAGCTTGGAGGAGGCATCTGGTAGACGTTGCAGGAGCTGTAGCCTCGTGGCTCTGCTGTGTCCTGAGCCTGTCTGATTCCCACAGCAGGCAGAGGACAGCTGCAGGCCCTGATTGCTGGGTCAAGCTCAATCCAACACATGTGCGACTGATCAAGACTTTCAACTTAAGAATGTTGGCATTTCCAAACTTTCTGATCATGTAACTCAACCAATAAAAGTTGTAAGTATGTGTGTATACTTACACATGTATTAATATGTCTTGTGTACATGTGTACATGCATATTACTAATATCTGCATTTGAAGCTCTACAAGAATATTGATTAATATGACATGAAGACATTTTAAATATTCAATTTATCAATGATAAAAAATTTTAGCAAGAATAGTTTAGTGGGGACAACATAATCAAATGTGCTTCAAAATGCTTGAGGATTTTAAAAATATTTTGTGATATAGAAATTTGATTTATTTTGATATTTGGCCTTAAATGCTGGCATAGCAGAAAAAAATATATACCTGGAAGATATGAAGTGTCACTTACGCCCTCTAAATCTTATTTCCATTTTTCATTCTCCTTTGCCAATTATGCAAATATGTATATAATGCTGTAAATTTTCATTTTCTTTGTTGTTTTTAATGATTGACTTCATATCCTATGGAAGCTTTTCATTTGGAAAACTTTTTTTTCAAATTTGAATCGTGGACAGATGAGAGTGATGTTGAGGTGACACATTTCTGTTCTTCTTAATAAAATTATGTGACAAAGAAAATACTTTCAAATATTTATTTGCATGATGCTTTCTCCTTGCTGTGAGTTTCTTTGAAAAATAGCTTTTATTTCCATTCGTTGTCAAAGCACTATGTTCACCTCGAAAGGATAGATTGGAATGTTAAACCCACTGGGGCACACACTGCAGAGAGCTGATTGTCTCCTAAGATGGCAGCATTTTTGATAACAAGAGTCCGTCAGTGGTGGGGCGCTTGTAGGAAGGGCAGACATCCACTGTCCTGCTGAGTATGTGCAATTTGCAGGAGCTTGTGTCTTTGTGCCAAGTGCTGTGGGATGGGCCACAGTTTTCAGGAGGATCTGCTGTGCACCTCCCCTCTCCATGCTGTTTCCTTCCCTCCTTTGTCTGTCTCAAGCTGGAAAGAGGAGAAATCTTTGAATTATGTGAGAGATTGCAGTTTTAAGTTAGATTGGACTGCACCTTTTTGTATCTAAAAATGAGTGTGATGCAATAATTGAAAGTAACAGGAAATTGAATCTTCTTGAATTTTAGTCAAGGAATAGAAAAAGACAATCTGAACAAGAATATGTGTAAACAGAAACTAAAGAAAAGTAAAGCCATTTCCCATTGCAGCTCACCAGCATTCACCCTGTTAATTACACCTTTTATAATCGTAAGCTTTATTATTGAGCATTTTATGTCAAGAGACTCA
The DNA here is from genome assembly GCA_963573385.1 of Cacajao melanocephalus. NCBI lineage: Eukaryota > Metazoa > Chordata > Mammalia > Primates > Pitheciidae > Cacajao > Cacajao melanocephalus. Next base: position 54,059 of record CAUYLG010048067.1, on the reverse strand, counting down.
GAGTTGGATCCTTCTCCAAAATTATCCTCTACAGTAACACTCAGTGATTTAATTATCTGTTTTGTTTTTTTGTTTGTTTTTGTTTTTTTGAGATAGGGCCTTGCTCTGTCATCCAGGCTGAAGGCAGTGATGTGATCACAGCTCCCTGCAGCTTCCATCTCCTCAGCTCAAGCCATCCTCTTGCTTTGGTCTCCCACGTAACTGGGACCACAAGCATGTGCCACCACAAGCAGCTATTTTTCTTTTTTAACGGTAGAGACAGGGTCTCCTTATGTTGCCCAGTCTGATCTCCAACTCCTGGGCTCAAGTGATCCTCCCACCTCAGGCTCCCAAACTGCTGGGATTACAAGCATGAGCCACTGCACCAGGCCAGGCTCTTGTGGCTGGAGCAGCTGAGCCCTGAGACACTCTGTCCTGCGTTCCCAGGAATGTCTACAAGATCCTTGGAAAATTCCACCTGGGTCTCAGCAGCAGGGATGGACCCGCTGCCGTGAGGCTTTTCATAATCGGCTCTGTCATGAAGAGGAACAAAGCTGTGAGTGCATTGCATGGATTGTTCTTCAGGGTTGTAGCTGCTGTGACGGTTTCACAAGACACCCTGAATCCTGACTCCTCAAATGTACTCACCAGCAGGGAAGGCTTGCTTCGGGGCAGCGGTGGGCTGCAGATCACCTTCACGGCTGAACAAACATGGAATTCAGTGGAATGCTCACGTCGCGGTTTGCGCTCCTCGGTTTTCCACTGGAATCGGTGCCTTATTTACCCTCTGCTTCTAACTTAGCCTGAAGATTTCAGGTTTTATTTTGAGACAGATTTCTAAGCAATTAAAGCATTTACACACCGTAGCTTCTCTTTATGGAGCACCGCAAACACTGAGCAGACTGAGGAATAAAACAACCCAATACCTCATGGCAATGACTCCAGCAAGGAGGGAGAGGCCAAATGTGCATCTCGTTGGGGAACTGCTCCGCAGCCCTGAGACGTGCGCCTGGCTGGTGTCAGGCAGTAGGATTTGTTTTTAGGGCTAACGCTGCATTCACTAATTCCCCTCTTACTCCATTCTCAAAGAGCCTCTGCAAATAGCTTAATTTTGCCTGTTGAAGCCCAAGTTAAAAGCAGGCTCCTCAGTTGCCTTGCTTCTTCCCTCCGAACCGGCCTCTGTCTACCACGTTACCATTCCTGCATTCACCCAGATTAGCAAGTGGAAGGTTGATTGACCCTATTCCTGGAGAGGAATTCCCTCCCACACCTAACTCCTTCCTAAGTATACCAACTATTTTCTCCACGTTTGGCAATGCTGTCATGGATGGACAGCACACACACGCACTTGTGCACACACACATATCACACACATGTGCATGCAATGCCCTCACACACATTTTAGGTTGTGGTGTGACAGAAGTTTTGAGCCAAGAGACATTCTGAGCTTTCAGTCCAAACCCTTCTTGTCTTTTGTGAATTCTTCCTGCAAATCCTTCCTATGTCTTTACCTTCCGACCTTTGGCGACAGTGAATGTGTCACCATCCACAGCTCATTGAGCACCATTGGCCAAGATTACTTGTGCAAACCATTGTATCAATTGCACTGGAAACATCTGGAGGCCAGGGACTGGCTCTTCTTGACATTTTGCACTTCCTTTTGCTCTAGATCGGCGCTACAGGTATTGTAGGGGCTTAGTAATATTTGCCAGATAACATATTTGACCTACCCTTTGAGAATAAAGAAAACTTTTCACTTGCTGACAATCAAGTGAAACCAAGCTTGGTCTCTGTTCTCAGGAACACTTGAAGAAGCTGACGCCTCTGCAAGTGAAGGAAGGGTCTGATCCCTGGTGAGATTTAATCTGTGCTAGGTGCGTACATGCATGAACTTACTTCATCTTCAAACTAATCCCATAGCGAGTATACAACTTTCCTATAAGGAATGAAGACTTAGAGTTGCCCAAAGTCACAGAGCACATAAGGAGCAGACACAGGGCTCCTTGACTTCTACTTCACTCCCAGGCCTTGGCCTTTGAGTCTCAACGTGGAGTCTAGCAGCTTGAATTTCTCTCTCCACCCTGTTTCCATTCCCCGTGCCTGGATAGTGGTGAGTGGCATCCTATCTAACAACAAATGTCGACTAAATGGAAATGTATGCAGCAGAACAACACTTTGATGTCATTGTGACCTGGCTCACGGTTGCCCTGTGCATCAAGCTGGGCTTCTGAAGCACCGTCCTCCGTGCTAGGAAGATTACTCTGTGTGTATAAGCTGGATGCTGTTCCTCATTGCAGGCTCTCTTGGTATTCCCTTCATAACCCTGTGGCACTTGTGCTTTCCATCCACCCAGACCAGATGGTTTCCAGCATCCCTCACCTGCTGCTGCTCACCTAAGAGCAGGTGCAGGCCACCTGGGGTGGTGGTGGACCAGGTGCCAACGGGGCGATATCCCTGGGAGCAGCCATCAGCCGGTGACCAACAGAGCTTCATGAGTAAAGATGCCAGTTTCCCCACCCTTCAGCTGTGGTGACACAGAAGCCCGTGATGGCTCCCAGGGTTCTTCAGCAGGACTCTGCTCAGGAAAGCCCCTGATCACCTCCTTAGGTCCCTGACTCCCTGGCTCTGCCCTAGCAGTGCTTCCTGGGGTCACGACCTGTGTGCACATTCTGTCTCAGAATATGCTCCTGGAGGCCTGGGAAAGGCCCCGGGTCCCAACAGGGCTGTGTGTTCCTGTCTGGACCATTTGTGGGATCAACGAGAGCACCACGGCCTTCCCGTCCTTACGTGACCGTTCCCAGCGGGGAGCTTCAGAGCTCGCACAGGAGGCTGGCGCACAGGCAGAGGAGAAGCAGTCTGGAGTCTTCAGGGAGGTCTGGGTTAATTTGACGAGAACCAGAATGAAAATGATTCAGGGAGAGGGCGATGCTTCAGCTCCTAAATGGCCAGGTTACCGCTCCTTGTTCGTCTCTGTGTCCCTTCCACTGGCTCCCTGTCTCTCTCCTTCCCTCCCCGCCTCTGTCTCTTTTACTCTGTTTCTTGCTGTCTCTCTCTCCCTCTCTCTCTGCCTCTGTCTCTTTCTGTCTCTCTCTCTCCTTTGTCATCTGAGACAGGATTTTGTTCATCTTCTTGTGAGTGCTCACATTACTTCCTTTTTTAATGCATGGACCATCACACATTTAGATTCTTTATCTTTCTCTTCCTAAAAACAAATTCAGGTCATTTTGGGGACCTTTCAAGGAGGACAATGGGCCGATTCTCTGGTTAAGCGGAGGCCACTGTAGCACCGCCCTCCCGAGCCCCAGCCTGCGCCCTCCTCCATGCATCTCCATTGGCGGGGTCCTTACGCTGCTCATGTGCACACTTTGGTGCTCCTTGTGAAACTCAGAGAAGGGCATCCCTAATTTGCTGAACACTAGAAATCTATAACCATTATTTGGGCATCATGTGGCCTGTAGCATGTTGAATCCCAGCCTTGTCTGAACTGGTTGTACTGGAACCATGTTCTACTAACTTCTGCCTGGGAAAAATTTTGACACAGACCTGGGTGCCCCACTCATTCTGTGCTCCTGTAGCTTGGCTTTGCCATTTGTAGGTGTGGGTCTGCATCAAACTCACTCTGAGCTGGAAATATTTTAACGATGTAGAAGGCCAGTGCAATTCATGAATTCTCTGAACAGTGCTTATCTATGGGCATGATTCAGACAGGAAGATGTCAAGTCAGTTATTTAAAATCTTCTGGTAAAGAAATTGCAGCCAGAGAAAACATCTAGTGATAGACCAGAAGTGCTTTGTACAATGTCCGATATTCAAGCATTGAACCACCACCTGTCTCATTCTGCAAGTGTGACTCTCAGCAAATCATGCCACACTCATGTTTATTCAATGCTCTTTAAATCCAATTAGGTCTCTTTTTGAACAACCTGATGTCTTTTCTCACATTGCTATAAAGAAATGCCTGAGACAGGGCAATTTATAAAGAAAAGAGGTTTATGCCTCATGGCTTTGCAGGCTTTACAAAAAACGTAATGACAGGCATCTGCTCAGCTTCTGGGGAGGTCTCAGGGAGCTTTAATTATGGCAAAAGGTGAAGGGGAGGCAGGCATGTCTTCCACGGCCAGAGCAGAAGGGAGAGAGAGAGAGAGTGAAGGTGCTGCCCACTTTCAACAACTCGCTAGCACGAGAAGAGCACGAGGGGACGGTGCTGACCCATTCACGGAACTTCACTCCCATGATCCAGTCACCTCTCACCGGGCCCGTCCCCCAACACCAGGGATTACAATTTGACGTGAGATTTGGTGGGAACACAGATCCAAACCATATCACCTAAGATCTTTCTTTCTTCTTTAACGGAATTTAAAATACCAAAATAAATAAAACACTGCTGGGGATGGACGCAGCTTCCCATGAAGTGCCTATTATCTCTGTGTGTTTTGGGACGCCCGATGTGTAAAACCTGGGGAGGCTGCCAGTCACCTTGGACTTCCCACGTCCTGATCTGGACAGGAGGATGGGCAGGGCACAGCTGTGGTCGGGGACTTTCTCTGTTTCAGGAGGACATCGGTCTGTTCACAGTGGTCTTCCCCAGGGCTGGCCTGATTCCCATGAAGACAACCAGATGTGAGATGGGGCTCCAATACCAATGTGTTTCCAACGACTTTACCTTTTTCACTCTCAGCCTTCTTTGTGGTGCTGGTTTCGAAGAAGAATTAATGCTTTAGAATCTTTGGCTCTAGCAAATGCCAAGAGTGACAGTCCCTTTTCGGAGCATGTTTAGAGAAGGAAAGGCCTGGGAACAAGCAGGCGCTTCCTGCCTCATCTGCCCGCTCTGCCCTGGAAGCTCCTTGCTTCAGGCTCAGCCTCCGCCCTGCAGACAGCAGCACATCTCAGGTCAAAGTCTTCACCCATTGCACCTCTGGGACAGCAGAGAGGGGAGGATTCTCCCAGGAAGTGTGCCTTAGGGAGGGCCACGCCGCATAGCTAGTTATGAATCACTCGGAACAGGGAGACCACCCTGAGATGTTAAAGTCACGGCCCCTGTGAGCGGGAAAGACGCATCACTCCACTCTGGATTCGCTCCACTCCCCCGCACGTGGCAGTGTTTCAGGACACGTAATAAAACCCAGTACTCAGCCCCTCCTGTACCGCACGCTGCTGCCCAGAGGCTGGAGGCGGAGCGGTGAACTGGAGGCTCAGGAAATCTGCGTGGCGGGTCCAGCCCTGTGGTGGATGCGCAGCTCTAACCGGGGAGAGCCAGCCCCACCGCCAGTGGTTGAGAGATGCAGCCAAGATGTTTCTTACCTTCAGAAGAAGCCATTTAGTATGCTCTGCACCTCAGCGTTCCCATAAATCCAATGGGAACGGCTCCCATTGGTGGACTGTGTTGCCACAGTGGGCATCCTCTGTCCACCTCACAGTGTCGTGACAGCTGCAGACAGGGAGGCACCGGCCACTGACCACCACCGTCACACAAACGCCCTCCCTGCCTCCTGTCAGCCTCTCTGCCAGTGTCTGACCTGCAAGGGGGTCCCTGGTGCTGTCCCAGAAGCCTGCTGCCTGCACCCACAGAAGCCACCGGGACAACCTCTAAGGTAAGGGGATCTGACCTTTCTCCAGTCACATTCCCTTCATTTGACCAGCCCCTGCACGACACCCCTCCAAGACGTCACTCCTGGGCCCTGACCTCCTGCCCTGCTGGGGCCGAGGTGGGGCTCTGCTGCAGGGCAAGCACTGTGACTTCTAAGCTGGGTCTGTCCTCATCTTGTGGAAAGTGAGGAGTCCGACCAAGCTTCTGGGCGGCGTCTCTCACCTCTGCACGTGGGAGGACTCAGAGGACTCCTTTAAGCAAGATGAAGGTGTGTTATTAATCTGGCATCTTCTTCATTACATGAACCAATGAAAATTTAACTCAGACATAGAGCACGTGTGAAATGGTCGTGATCTAGGGACATTTCAAAGCAGGAATTCTAGCTCCTTATGAAGGCCAACAAAACTTAGCAATATTTTAAAAAGCTCTAGGAAGTCTTGTTTGGAATTGCGTGGTTTCTGGTGGAATGCCAGAATGAGTTGGTTGTAAAATGTATTCAAAAGTAACTAAAGAAATTGCTTTTCTTTGGTATTATTGATTATAAAGTAAATTTTGAAGGTTGTATTTCAAAACCATTGATTTTAGTTTTAGTGCAATTGATCTGAGATCATTCTGACTGATAACATTAGATAGAAAAATGAATGGCTGGATAATATCATTCTTCATGAAAAGAAAACTTTTTAAGAAATTAAGAAATAATATTTATTTGTCTATTTTTCATGCTAGGAAAGCAGGTAGCCACATCATTTAATTGGAGCATCAATTATTTAAGAAACACACACATACATCTTCCTCTCTGTGTGTGTATCTCACGTATACATATAAATACATACAGAAAGAAATGAAAGGCCTCTGCTTTGTGTTACTTTAATCTGTTTATCTGACAAGCGTGGAGACAATTCTCACTAACTATGGTTGTAAAGCCCGTGTTTGGCTGAAGGGTTTTTTGGAAATATCAGGCTTGGGTGTCTAGACAATGGAGTCCTCATTCATGCTGGATCCCTTTCCCACGATGGCCAGGAAGACTCAAGCCCTGCCATCATCCCATGTGAGTCTTGGTGATTTTCTGCACCTAATAATTAGCAAATGCATCAGTGGCCCATAGCTGAGTCACTCTGTCTGAAACTCACTTTCCCTCTTTGTAAAACATCTGCTTTAAAAGCCAAGACCATGTTTGTATGGGGAAACCTCATAAACGTTAGAAGGAACAGCATAGGAAGTGACAAGCCTGCAGGTTTGGGAACCGTGAATTTCGTTCTGAGTTAATCCAAGCAAAAGAACAAGTAGGAGGTAAAGTAATGTGGATGAGATGTTAAATATCAGAGCCCACCTATCAGAGAATATCCAAAATAATTGTGGAGCAGAAATACGTTGATTTGTTCCCTGGCATTTTAGATAACTCATTCTTTTAAAAAAAAAAAAAAAGTAAATTGTGCGGTAAGAGAAGCCTTGCTTGAGTGCCAGTGAGAGGTGAGCGTGGCCTAATAAAGCATTCTCCAGCTGTTCTGGGTGTATAGAGACAGGCACCGAAGGCCTCTGGGCAACAGTTGGAGTATGACTACTTCACTTGTGCTCGCCTCCTCAGTAGAGCTACACAGAGCAGACAGAGTCTCCATGCCTCCAAATCTACCCACACCACGGTCTGCAGGATACGCTTGCAAATGCTCCACCATCTGCAACAGTCCCTGCTTCTTCAACTCCTCCCAAGAGCATCTGACCCCAGCTAGAGTCCGATCACAATCCCCTCCACATCCTCCTACTGGGAGCACCATGGATCTCTACCGCCTGTGGTCTCCTGAGCTACAGCAGGTAACATACCCCTATTTGACTCTGGCTGTGGCCCTGGGGGTCTCTGGCTGGGGGTGTGGATGGCTGTAAGCCTGAGCTAACATTTTGGGGGCTCTGCTGGGAGAGCAGCTCTCAGGAGATGAGTCTTGAGTATGGTGGGGACAGTGGGAGCAGCTTAAAGTGTCAGCGAAACAGTCAGGCTGCCTGAGGTGAGTGGGGCGGTGTGCCGCCGTGGATTAGTCATGTCTGCCCTGAGAGAGGAAAAAGGGCCCACACTGAGACCCAACCTCCAAATGCAAACCTTACAGTGAGATTTTAAAAATTATTTGTTAAATAAAGGATCCCCCACTGGATACAGGAATTCTTGTACCCAGGGATGGTATTTACTGGGTATAACAGAGCTGACTTGTGGCCTCTGGCTCAGTCCCTCCTCCCTCCAAAGAGTGTCCTTTGATTGGCCTGCATTCATGGGCTCACTGATATTTTTAAAACTTCAAACAACCTCTTTTTGGGGCCGTCACTGAACCATGATATGTAATTTCCCCAGGGATCTCACTGGACAATAAAACCAAATCACACATCTATGACCTTTGTCCATTTGTTCCTGGTGAACTAAAGTGAGATGTGGCACCTTCTGCAGGGGGTTATGAGCTAACACAAAGAGCGTTAAGTTGTTCCTGCCTCTTAGTGAGGAACAATCATACCGGTGCCAAAATTCCGTGGCATTTCTTATTTATCCAAAGCTTCATAACAAAATTTCTATTAATTTATTTGTTGTTCAGGGTGTGATAAAATCTACTGCTGGGAGGTGAGAATACTCATCTACAACTGGTAGAAACATGATTAAGATGCTTTTTGTGTGTTTTAGTATATAAAAAAAAATCCATGACTCAGAAATTGTACTCCTCGGAATCTGTACCATAGAAATGCCACTAAGAGGTCACAGCTATATATTTTTTTAAGGCTGCTACTACAGGCTTTGTGTTGAGCAGCAAAAACTGAAAACAAGGAAATATTCCCATTATTGGGACAATGATGGAATAACTCACGGTTTATCCACATCACAAAATTATGGAGTTGTTAAAAAGAAAAAACAAGAGAGCAGTTCCACACACACATAGGAATATCCATGAAGTACATTGGAGAGGGTCGAGGGGGTGCAGCAGCAGGCACTGGGCACTACACTGTGGTCAGAGGAAGGAAGACCAGGGTCCTGTGCGCGGACAGCCATGCAGGTATGGTTATGTGATTTCATCCTGTGCCAACGTGCCTGACGATTGCAGGACCTGGAGAGATTTACAACAGCCGTGTGTGGTTGCGAGTGGTCACAAGCAAATGGGAGAAAAAGGAGGAAAGTGGACTACAAAGGGAAACAAAAATTGGCCAAGAAATTGTGCTTTAGCAAAACTGGCATTTATACGTGATCCATTTCGGTTAAATTACGTGTGTGTAGAAAAGGGATCTCTGTAGCCACCCATTAATGGGAGTGTCCATGACACACTGCCAAGTGAGAGAAAGCAGTTAGTCTGTAAACTATGGTCTATTTGGTTAAAAAATGAATGAACAGCCAAGTAGCCAAAACAATCTTGAAAAAGAAGAACAAAGTTGGAGGTCTCACACCCCTGATTTCAAAACTTACTATAAAATGACAATAACCAAAACAGCACAAAGGCAGATTTACCGACTATGAAATAGATAGGGATCGCGGAATTATCCCTCACATGTAGGGTCACGTGATTTTCAACCAGGGTGTCAATTTCACTCAATGAGAAGAGGACTGTGTTCTTAACAAACGATGCTGGGAAAACTGAATATCCACCCAAAAGATAATGAAATTGGACCCTTGCTTTATACCATATACAAAAATTAACTCAAAATGGATCAAAGGTTTAAACAGAAGAGCTAAAACTCTGTAACTCTCAGAACAAACCATGGGGGAAAGTGTCATGATATTAGATTTGTCAGTTACTTCTTGGATATGACACCTAAAGCAAGGCAACAAGAGAAAGACAGATAAGTTGAACTTATTCAACTTTAAAGGCTGTTCATCTAAGCACGCGACCAAGAAAGCAAAATGGTGGTCTACAGAAGGGGACAGAACACTTGAGAATGACACGTGTGACAAGGTGTTAATAGCCAGAACATATAAAGGACTCCTAAAACCCAACAACAGCAAAACAACCCAAGAAAATTGACAAAGGACTTGAATAGACGTTTCTTCAAGGAAGATGTACAGACAGCCGACAAGCATGTGACAAGATGCTTAGTCAACATCATTACAGAGAAATGTGAATCATAATCACAGCAAGATTCCAATACGATGGCTAGTACTGAAAAAGTAGAAAGTAGTGAAGATGTGGAGAAATTGGAATCCTTGCGGGAATGCTTATGGGAATGTGAAATGGTGCACACTGCAGAAAACAGTATGGCAGTTCCTTAGAAAACATAGAATTACCACATGATGCAGCAATTCCACTTCTGGGTACATACTCATAAGAACTGAAAGCAGGGGCTAGGTATGGTGGCTCACACCTGTAATCCCAGCACTTTGGGAGGCCGAGATGGGCGATCACTTGAGGCCAGGAGTTTGAGACTATCCTGGCCATCATAGTGAAACTCCGTCTCTACTAAAAATACAAAAAAAAATTTAGCTGGGTGTGGTGGCATGTGCCTATAATCCCCACTATTTGGGAGGCTGAGGCAGGAGAGTCACTTGAACCCTGGACCCAGAGGTTTCAGTGAGCTGAGACCGTGCCATTGCACCCCGGCCTGGGCAACAAGAATAAAATTTTGCCCCCCAACCCTCAAAAACTTGAAAGCAGAGATAGATATTGCATACTTAATGTTCATAGCAATTTTATTCACAATAGCCAAGATAAGGAATCAACCTAAGAGTTCTTGATGGATGAATGAATGGATGGATGAGTAGATGAACAAAATGTGGCATCTACATACAATGGAATACTATGGAGCCTTAAAAAGCATGAGATTCTGACACATGCTACGACATGCAGGACACTTTAGGACATGATGCCAAGTGAAATAAGCCAAACACAAAAACACAAATACTGCGTAATTCCACTCTTATGGGTTCCCTGCAGTAGTGTCAAGTTCACACAGACAGAAAGTAGAATGGTGGTTGCCAGGAACTGGGATGAGGGAAAATGGAGTCAGTGTTTATTGTGTACGGAGTTTCAGCCTGGGATGATGAAAAAGTTCTGGAAATGATAGTTGCACAGCAATCTGAATGCACTTCATGCCATTGACCTGTGCACTCAAAATGGCTAAAATGGTAAACTTGATCTCATGTATATTTCACCATGGTAAATGATAAACTGACGGGCAAGGCCTCAGAGCTGCGTGCACAGCCTGCTTACGTGCGGCTGAATGATGAGAGGAACTAGAAGTGCAGGAGGATGAGATGTCAGGAGAGTGCCATCTTTTTTAACACAACTTTAGCTTTGTCTCATTTGCCATAACAAATATCAATCAACTGCACAAGTTAAAGTATCACATCAAGAACGTTTTTCTGTTAATGGCAGGGTCAAGGAGGCACACGTGCCTGTCAAAGGTCAGTTTTCCTCCTTTTACTGTGGGTGCCCCATAATGGTTTTCTCCTTGCTAAGAGTTTTCTTAACCCAGTATCTAACTTGGAAAGAAGGCTAGTTGCTGAGTGGACTTGAGGGTTATTTTGGCTCCATAGACTCACCCAAGAATGGGTTAGTGGAGCGTATAGGAGTGGAAGTCCGCTCTTGGTCGCTGTGGATAGAGAGAGGCTCAGTGTGGCCCAAGCACAGCCCAGTCACCTGTGAGCAGAGCCGGGACCCTATCTGCCTGACCTGCAGGATCTGGGCGCACCAAGGGTACTGCCAGGGTCTTTTCCAAAGGGTCACATCCTGTGGGAAAGGCAAACCCGATCATAACTACCTATTACATAAAATGAGAGAAAGTTCAAAATTCATGAATTTTGACTCCGTTTGGTAGAACCAACCTTCTGTCCTCAGAGCTGAGGAAAACTAGCCAGATCCAGCCACAGCTCAGGGAGCTGAGGAAAGGGAAAGGGCTTGAAATTAAAACGGCAGGTAGACTTATGCGGCTTGAGATGAGGAGGAATGTCACGTAAATAATAACAGAAGCACCGTGACGACCCAGAGTACACAGCAGGGAGCCACGTAGAGGCAGACCGAAATTGTATAAGGTGCACCTGGGCCCTGAGAAGTCAGGGACCCAGGAACCTCTCAGACAGGGGCATGCAGCTTCAGCTGCCTTGAACTCAGCATCTCTGAGTGTGCTGAGCAATTTAGAAGGAGGATTTCTGGAAATGCATAGACAAAGGAGAAAATGTCTAGCATTTGAGAGCAAACACTTATTTTTTTATATTTACTTAATTTCTTTTCTTTTCTTTCTTTTTTTTTGGAGACCAAGTCTCACTCTGTTGCCCAGGCTAGAGTGCTATGGTGTGATCTCAGTTCACTGCAGCCTTCAGCTCTCAGGTTCAAGCAATTCTCCAGGCTTAGCCTCCAGAGTAGCTGGGATTAGGTACCTGCCACCATAACCAGCTAATTTTTGTATTTTTAGTAGAGATGGGGTTTCACCATGGTGGCCAGGTTGGTCTCGAACTCCTGACCCCAAGTGATCTGCCTGCCTCGCATTCCAAAGTGCTGGGATTACAGGCATGAGCCACAATGCCCAGCCTATTTACTTAATTTATAACAGGGCTCTATTTCCTTCTGCTGTTGCTTTATTCTTGCTGTGGGTAACAACCATTTACAATAATTGTCCACAATTATAAAATGCACTATTCAGTAATGGAGAGAAGGAGCTACTATATGAATAAAATGTGGTACACATGAAAAACGCTAAGGTTTGAAAATGCAGAGGTAGTGATTATGCCTGAAAACTAAGACACCATTTCTCCATCTTGATTAGAATTCATGAATTCTGAAATTAAAAACAAAAATTATAACCAGGACATGTTCCCCATTCCAAGTGTTCTCAGAGGCATAGTTTGATTTCTTGTTATTCCAAGCACTAAATAAGATATAACGTCACATTCCCACCGCACTGTATTGTTTTTTTCTTTATATGGTTGTTAAGAAACTGCATATTTTTGTACATCATGATCTCTTATAGGTTTATAATTTCATGCGCAAATATTTGCTATTTCATATTACGGAAGGTGCTGTGAGATTTGCAAAGGAAGTGTAAGATGGTGCTTTTTCCCTCAAGAAGTTCAATATTTAGAGGAAAACACATTACAAGTGAAACCCAGCAATTTTATAAGCTCCAAGCAATGGGGTACCAGAGGCTTCCCAGCCCAGCTCTTGCACACCTGCTCTCCTCTGGCGCCCACCCCACTCATAACCCTTCTTTCCAGGGGTCTGCAGGCTACGCTGAGCTCCATCCTGGAATCCTTACTCTCCCCAGTCACAAGGACCATCTCCACAGTGTGGTGCCAAAGGACGCACAGCACTTAGCCAGGGGAGCTCAGGATCGCTGCCTCCTTCAGAGGGCAAGGTGGAGCCTGGGCAATGGGAGAAGAGCCCGCATGCCTCTCAACCCAAGCAGGCTCCACCCACCCTCTGGCAAACGGATCCAGAAAGTTCACGTGGGCTGCAGTTTGGAAGGAGGAACAGAGTCCTATGCACTGAGGCTTGGTATACCCTGGGGATAAAAACCGAAGAATAGCCACATAACCATCCCATCCAGTAAGGTCATCTGCTCCCTTCAACGTGTGGACAGATGCTGATATTTCAAAGTGTTCTTATCTTATTCTTCACTGCCATATCCCACATGAAGGCCATGTGTTTGTGAACTGAGGTTCTGGGTTGGCCTTTAGGCTACTTATAAATCCTGGAATCTTTTTTCTAATTTGTAATGTTTCATACTGATATAATTCAAACTTTCAGAAAAATTGCAAGAATAAGAAAAACAACTTCCATTATATCCATATTTTCCAATTATTTACATTTTGTTTCATTAACTTTATCATTTTCTTGATAAATATATAAATATGTAAACGTTTTTTATTTATATATTTTGCATAATATACAAATATGTATTTTATGTATAAGAAGTAAAAAATATGTATTTCTATATTTGTGTACATTCTTGTATAAGATGTGAATATATATTTATATTTCATAACGTTGTAGATATGTTTATTATGTAACCATGTGTGTATTTGATCTGTTACACGAATAGCCATTATATAGGTGCATGTGTGTATGTGTGTGTATGTGTGTGCATATATATGTATGCATTTTTTCCTTAAATCATTGGAAAGTGATTTGGAAACTTTGTATCTATTTACCCTTAGTGACTTCAGAATGTAGCTCCTAAAAATAAGGAAATTTTCTAACATAAATGCAATATAATTGTCAAAATCAGTAAATTACTAATATCTGTACTAGTTTCCCATGGCTGCTGTAATAAATTACCACAAACTTCGTGGCTTAAAACAGCACTTATTTATTCTGTTTCACTTCTGAAGGTCAGAAGACTAAAATCCAGGTGTTGGCCAGACCGGGTTCCTTCTGCAGCCTTCAGGGGAGAGTCCCTTCCTCCCGGCCTTCCCTGGCCCCTGCAGGCTGCCCGCACCCCCTGGCTCCTCTCTTCATGCTCAGCTCACTCCAGCCTCGGGCTTCTGTTGTCACACTCTCTTCTTCACCTGTGACTCTGCCGCCTCCTTCTCATAAGGAAACCTGTGATAACATTTAGACGCCCCCACCGCTGGATTATCCAGCATAATCTCCCATTTTAAGATTAACTTCATCACATCTGCAAAATCCCTTTTGCCGTGTAAAGGAACGCATTCACATATTCTGGGATTAGGATGCAGCATCTTTGCCAGGCCATTATTCAGCCTCCACGTCGTCTTTTCTAGCTATTTTTTCTTCCAAATCCAGACCGCATTCTAGGGTCCCGTACCACATGTAGTTGGCATGCCTCTTTAGTGTGTTTTCATCTGGAGGTTTCTTGGTCTCTCTCTGTCTTCTGACCTTGACATTTTTTAGGAATACAGACTGGTTGCTTCACAACATGTTTCTCAATTTGTTAACCGGCATTCGAGAGAAAAACATGCTAATATGCACATACTTCTTTAAAAGAGAAGATGCAGAGAGTTCATGAGATTTTCAGTTGAGTTCTATAACTCTATAAAATCCACTGGAACTGAGATAGTCAGATTGACTTGATATTGAATCTAATCTGCGTATGTGTACATACAAATAATATGTGTATCACTGGTGTGTATGGCAGATTATCAAATAGCTACAGATCCTCCTGTGTACCTTCCTCTGCTTACAATGTGACCTAGCTCCTCCCATCAAGACACAGAGTCCTTTCTCTCTCCCTTAAGTCTACATTGGCCCTGTGACTTACTTTGGCCAATAGGACACTAAGGTGACACAAGCAGGGCTTTGGAAGGCGCTGTGCACTGGGACTTATTATCCTGCAAATCTGGAGTCCTCCAGCTGCTGCTGTTTGAAGAAGCCAGGGCTAGCTTGTTGGATGGTGAGAGGCGTACGGCCTGGTCACCCCTATGCCCTGGCCCTCAGTGTGCCAGGTATGTGAGCAAGTTCACCCTGGCTTATTCAGCCATGAGCCAACTCCTCCACTGACCACAAAGATGCACCCATGCCAGCTTAGACTGGAAGAATTACCTACTGACTCACAGAATCACAAGCTAAAAAATTATTGTTCTCTTCAGCTGCTAATTTTGGGGTGATTCGTTACATATCAGAAGCTAATTGATAGAACATATATACTTTAATATTCCACATAATTTAAATTATTACCTTTTTTGGTTAGAGTACATCATCTTCTGCGAGTCTCCTAAAATAGAGCTAGTCTTTGAATTGCTTTTAGCAGCTGAAGCAGTGTTTGAGTAGGCCAACGATACATAGTTTCTTTGTATATAAGAAGAGTGTATACATCTACAACTTAATGTGTATTAAAATCACAGTTACAATTTGAGGGTCAAATAGGAGTTACTGTTCCCAGGTATCCACCCATAGGTGAATGTCAGCTTCTGCAATGCTGCTAATCAGAAATATGGCTACATGAAGGTTCATCTAATTCCCTTTCCATTTCCCAATGCCCCTCCTCTCGCTGTTTCCCCAGCACTATCTTGTCAGGATGAGGGGCTTGCTTGATGGGAGCTGGAGGTTGAGCCAAGAGTTACCCTCCTCTCTCCTGACTTGGTCACTTCTTCTCAGACCCCCAGTCCTCATCTTGGCTTTAATAACGTTTCAATATGCTTTTAGCATCCACGGCTCATTGTGAACTAGAGCAGGGGTCCCCAAACCCTGGGCCATGGACTAGTGCCAGTCCCTGACCTGTCAGAAACTGGGCTGCACAGCAGGAGGTGAGCAGTGGGCGAGTGTGCAAAGCTTCATCTGTGTTTACAGCCGCTCCCCGTTGCTCACATTACCACCTGAGATTCACCTCCTGTCAGATCAGCAGTGGCATTAGATTCTCATGAGAGTGCGAACTCTATTGTGAAGTGCACATGGGAGGGATCTAGATTGCATGCTCCTAAGGGGAATCTGATGCCTGATGATCCGTCACTCTTTTCCATCACCTGCAGATGTGTCCATCTAGTTGCAGGGAAATAAGCTCAGGATCCCCTTATTCCACATTATGGTCAGTTGTATAATTATTTCATTACATATTACAATTTCATAATAATAGAAATAAAATGCACAATAAATGTAATGTGATTTAATCATCCCCAAACCCTTCTCTGCCCACCAGTCCACAGAAAAATTGTCTTTCATGAAACTGGTCCCTGGTGCCAAAAAGGTTGGGGACCACTGACCTGGTGCCTGGGTTGCTAAATAATGTGGGCATTAGTATATCTGGGGTTTAATTAAGGGTGGAATTTGGGATAACAATTCTTTTGGTTGGCATCTTATTTTCCTCCTCCTCTTTCTTCTTAAAAATGCATATTCATGAAGGGCCTTGTTGGTAGCTTCAAAACCTTTGAGACTAAATTAAGAAAAATAATGTCTAAATTTGTAAATGCTTAGTATTGTTACTTGCTGCAAATATATAGAGTTTTGTGTTATTTGTTGCAGTATCTTGTGTTTTTATACACTGAGGTAAAAAAAAAAACACCCAAGAAGTAAATATTTAACCTCAAAATTGATCTTTCTATTTATCCATCCGTTCGTCCATCACCTGCTCCCTCAATGCTGTCGTCTGCCTACCCATCCATAAACTTCTCCCTCCCCTTTTTCCTCTATTTTCACCCGTTCTCTACCTACCCATCTATTCCTCCATCTCCTTTCCTGCTTCCTTCTATCCCTCACTCCCTGTATCCATCCCTATTTCCTTCCTTCTTCCTTCTCTTCTTCCTTTCTTCTTTCCTCTCTTGTTCCATTCATGTATATGAACTCATCCATCGATTGATGTATCCATCCATCCTTTATCCCGCATCCTTCTCTCTTTATCTTCATTTGTACATCCATTCGTACATACACACTTTCTATCTATACATCTTGATAATTATCTACCTGTACTATCTATGAACATATAAATGTGTGAAGCACTTTGATGTGAACATGGAAAGCAAGCACACATTAGTAAAGAGTGGGGCACCAGAGCTGGGTTGACTGGATTTAAGTCCTGGCATTGCTCCTTACTACCTTGGTGGTTTTGGAAGTTTCTCACCCATCTTGTGCCTCAGTTTCCACAATTTTAGATATGGAGATGATATTACCTACTCCATAGATACTATTTTCAATGGATTAAGGCTTAATAGCTGTAAAACACATAGAATGGTGCCAGGCTCATAATAAGTGTGATTACGTTTGCTAAAATGCTGATTTAAAAATCAGGTATTTTGGGAGGCCAAGGCGGGTGGATCACGAGGTCAAGAGATTGAGACCATCCTGGTCAACATGGTGAAACCTCGTCTCTACCAAAAATACAAAAATTAGCTGGGCATGGTGGCACAGCCTGTAGTCTCAGCTACTCGGGAGGCTGAGGCAGGAGAATTGCTTGAACCCAGGAGGCGGAGGTTGTGGTGAGCCGAGATTGAGCCATTGCACTCCAGCCTGAGTAACAAGAGCAAAACTCTGTCTAAAAAAATAAAAAATAAAAAATAAATCAGGTATTGAGAAGTCTACCTACAGAGCCTGTCTACCTACAGAAACAACCTGCCTGTTTCCGTTCTCTGCCCTTAACTACACACATTTTGTTGCTCAGATATGATCCAGGGATGCACAGAGGGCCTTTGTGCTTTGTTGGAGAAAAGCCTGTATGCCAGACTCACTCATCTCCCGTGGAATTTGCTGACAGATCTCTCTGGGAACCCCTGGGCAGCTAGGTGTCCAGGACTACCAGTGGTTTCTCATTCCCGTGTCTTCTTAGACGATCTGACAGCCCAGCATACCTCCTCCTGATGTTCTGAATCTGCTGGCTCTGTAAACTATAAATCGGCAAACTAGATTAATCAAAGGGGAAGATTTTTGCATAGGTGCTAACAGTCACAACTCTCTAATCTCACAAAGCACCAACATGACACTTCTTGCTAAAGAATGTGGCTATTAATATATCTGTCTTTGGTTTTCATTTCTGCTCTTGGAGTGGAAAGCCCCTAGAGGAAATAGTTCCTAAAAGGATTTATAACATACTTGCCGTGGAAATAAGATTTAAGAGGGCAGCCTTTCACATCAAAGTTTCAGCATATGGTGATGAAGGTTTCTGTTCAGACAGGCGGAGGAGGAGCTGCCTTTGCTTCCTGCGGGGAGTGAGGAGGCTGTACGCATGTCGGGGAGTCCTGGGCTCTCAGACTTTCTTATCATATTGCAGCAGCTGACCTGGGTCCCCCTTTTGGCTCTGTCTGTAACCCACAGGTCAGCCTAGGATGTCACTGATTCAATTGATTTTCAATGTCAGGTTGCTAGAGTATAATTTACATACAGTAACATTCCACCTATTTAGTATGTAGCTCTACACGTTGTGACAAATGTATGCGATCCTACAACCACCACAATCAAGATATAGAACACTTCCATCACCTCAGAAGTTCCCTTGTGCCCCTGTAGTCAGCCCCTCTTCCAGACCCACCCCAAGCCGGCACCCACGGATCTGCTTTCTACACCTGTAGTTTTCCTTTTTCGAAATATCATATAAATAGTCCACAGGCATTTTTAACAGCAAAGTTGCCTAATAAATAGTGCAGTGTGACTGTCACTGTTTTTCTTAAAGAGCACACTGTGGAGGTGGGTAGGTGGAGCTTCTGCTCTCTCTGGCTTCCATAAGCCGATATAGTTCAACAAATATCCTTTTTCATCGTTATCTTTTATACTTATCTGTTGTTACCTTTACCAGTTTCTTTTTTGTGTCAATTCTCATAAGAAAAATCTAGCAACAAACTCTCTCCGTTTTTAAAATAAACCAGGGTATGTCTTAATTTCTTACTAATTTTTGGAGGATACTTTCTCTCTCTATAGTATTCTTTGTCGACAGCTTTTTGTTTGTTGGCTTGTTTTTTCCTTTGAGCACTTTGAAAGTATCCTCTCACTACCTTCTGGCCCGTATGGTGTCTGTCGTGAAATCAGTTGATAATTTGACTTAGAACATCCTACTCACAATCAGTTACTTCTAATTTTCTTCTTTCAAGGTTCTCTGTCCTTGGCTTTGGAAAATTTGATTGTAATATGTTTTGATGTAAATATCTTTGAGTTCATCCTAAGTGGAATTCATTGTGCTTCTTGGACATGTAGATGCATGTATTTTTATAAGATTGAGAAGGTCATTATTTTTTCTCACATATTCTTTCTGCCCCGGTTGTTTGTTCTCTTTCTCGGCAGCTCCCTGTATGTGTATGTTGGTGTGCTGGATGTGTTCTGCAGGTCTCTGAGGCCCTGTTCCTTTTTCTTTATTATTTTTTCTTTCTATTCCTTGGTCTACATAATCTCAATTGTTCTATCTTCACGGTAACTAATTATTTTTCTGCCATCTCCGATTTGCTTTTGAAGCTCTTTAGTGAATTTTTTTCATTTCAGTTAGTGTGGTTTTCACCTCCAGAATTATTAGTTTCTTTTAGAAAATCACTTGTATCTGTTTATCGATATTCTCATCTGGGGAGATATAGTTCTTATACGTTACTTCTTTAGACAAAACTTCCTGAAGTTCTTGGAACGTATTTAAAATAGGTTACATAACATCTTTTTTGTAATACCAAATCTGCTGTCTGAGGTTTTGGGGGACAGTTTCTATTGACTGCTTCTTTTATTCTTGTGTATGGGCCCGTCTGAGGTTTTGGGAGACAGTTTCTATTGACTGCTTCTTTTATTCTTGTGTATGGGCCTGTCTGAGGTTTTGGGGGACAGTTTCTGTTGACTGCTTTTTTTATTCTTGTGTATGGGACATATTGTCTTACTCTTTGCATGTCTCTTTTTTTTGTTTTTGAAAATTAGACGTTTTAAATAGTATAATGCAACAACTTGGAGCTCATATCCCTCTTCTCCTAGGTTTGCAGTTGTTTCTGATTGTTGTTGTTTCTGTTTGCCTGGTGACTTTCCTGAAGTAATTCCCTAAAATCTGTATTCCTTGTCTTCTGTGGCCTCTAAAGTCTTTGTTCAGTCAGTTTAGTGGTCAGCTGATGATGAGACAATTTTCTTTAAATGTCGTAAGTCAATAAGTTCGACAGGCTTTGCTGAATGAGTAAATGTGTACATTGGGGCATGGTTTACAGACTCTGGCAGGCAATTTACAACACTGCCTTAGTCTTTATCTCCTGGTCACTTACCTTTGGAGTTAGCTGGAGATAAAAGGCTGTAGTCTAGGGATTGATCCTGGGCATGCACCTGGTCCCCACACAGGCATATGACCTTCTACATCACCAGGGATGTGCTGGAGTATTTCAAAGTGTCCTATAGGCAGTTCCTTCCTCAAACGGTGTCACCATTTCAGGCAAAGATAGTAAATAATTGCTACCAATGTTTTCAACAAATGCCATTGAGGAAAAGTTGTTCACAGTGAAAGAGCTCTGAGTCAGGTCAAATAAAGACAGGAACTGCAAGTTGGGGTTTCCTGAGAACTCCAGAGCAGTCACATAATGACAGTTCTCAAGGGGTGGGGCTTTTTGGGAGCTGAAAATTCATTTCATCCCCTCAGTGTCTGTTACGCTGCTGTGTTTCACAGCTGCCGTGATTGAGAGCCTGATGTTTTCAAGGCTACCACACAGCTGGGGAGAGAGGCACGGGAATAGATTAAATATCACTGTCATTACCAAGATTCACCTGTTTATTTTACTGTGGTTGTTTTTTCAGAAACTCCCTTTGGATTGCTATAATCCTTTGGTTAATTTGTAGAGTCTTGAAAAAGTTGATTGTGATAAATGTTGCCAACATTCACACTGCTTTTATTGAGGAACGGCCTTTTGGAAATCCTTCCTTCGCCATCCGCAGTGACATCTCCACTGATTCCATGTTGTTGTCAACGAAATGAAGATGATCATACCTGACTTACCCGCCACAGCTGTTGTGAAAGTCACACTTAAGCAGTGACGGGAGAACGTTTCATGATTTAAGAAAAAATCATTTAGCACATAAAACAATGGGGTTAAGGAAGCTTGGCTTCCTTTTCACTAGGACTCAGTGGAGACACGGGGATGTTTTGTGGGCCTTGCCCTTGTGTCTCAGAAGCAGGATGTGAGACAGATCTTTGAGGTGCGCATCTAGCAAAAGTCTTCATATGCGGGGAAGTCATAACTCAACTCCCACGCCCTGGGTGCTAGAGAAAGAAGAGTAGCACTATAAGTCACTCTGCTGAGATTTTTTTTTCTTTTTCCTTGAGAGATGGCTTGAAAGAAAATAAATGTCGGTAGAATGAGATGAATAGCAATGGGAATGTGACGTAGCTCCTTCCTCCATTTTTTTTCTTGGAAGATATTTCTCTTTCAGTTTTCTAATTAATTTTCATTTCTTATAAAATTTTTATATACTGTATAGAAAATTTATTTTTTTAAAATGCCTGCATTCATCAGAAGGTATACTGTTACAGGTTTCCTGAAGAAAGAAATTTAACAGAATGCAATTTGTTGTTTTCTCCCTAACTTTTTTGTGGCCAATCTGTACCTAATAGTGAAAGAAGAATGTGCAAGTTAAGGATGTTTTGCATCCATGAAGAAAATCCTTTAAATGTTCTCTTTCCCATTGATCCCTGAGGGCGTTTTCACATCTGTTCTCTAGAAGCCTGGCTGTAGTCTTAGTGGACACCCCGCCGTGGACTCCAGCTTCGACGTTTCTCGGATTTGAAGCGTGGGTGGAGGGAGCTCCATGGTATCATTCAGATGAGGATGAAATCAGGGAGCAGTTAGGCCAAGATCTGTTCAGACAATTTGAGCAGCCAGCCAGGGATTTGTGTTCATGACCTCATTGTTTATAGTGCTGTCGTTGGCTTCCTGGTTGTGCGATGTAGCTGCAGAGCCTTAAACCTTGATAACATCGTCGACTCAGTTTAGAGTCCAAATCAAGAGTGTCTTTATCACTGATCAATCTTCCCAGGGAGGACGATGTTCTGACCCCAAGTCACAGCAAGTGCCAGTGAATTCGCACTTGCCATCAGAACAGGTCTCCAATTACTGCACCGACTATGCCCCTCAGATTAGGAGCGAGGAGAGAGCTAACACTGTTCAGTTCTTTCCCCTGCACCGAATCTGCCCACTTCCACAACTAGGAGGAGCTTCCTCTTACCCCGTCTGGGTGGACTATTGGACATAGCTCTTGGCATCTGGCCTTTCTCTGATTCTCTTCTTGACTTTTATTTGTCTCTTGTTAAACTCACAAGCCACTTTTCCATTTTGGCCCACTGTGGTGTGTGTGCATGTGTGTGTCTGTGACTGTGTGTGTGAGTGTGTGTGTATGTGAGTATGCGTATATATGGTTCAACCCTTCCACCCTCTGGTTGTAGCTTTCATTGAGTCAGGCACTGCTGTCAATGTCTCAAGTGCATTCACCCATTTAATTATCTATGGATAAATGTTATCAATGTCCCTACATGGCAGGGAAGGAAGATGAAGCAGAGAAGCTTATTGAAGTGGCCAAGATAATCATAATTAGGAAGTGGTAGGATCAGAATTCAAAGCTGAGGGTGGAGTTGGGGACCACACTCTGGACCACGCCTTCAGTGCGTCTCAAACTTTGGCATCCATCAGAATCCCCTGGAGGGTTTCTGGGCCGCACATGAGAACTCCTGATTCAGTAGATCTGGGTAGGGTTGCAGGTGTGCTTCGCACAAGTCCTAGGCCATATAACGCTGCTGGTCCAGCCACCCACTCTGACAACCGCGGTGCCATATGTTGTGCTCCTTGATTTGAATCATTTGGGAAACTCTCTTTCCAGCCTGCTCAGGCCTGGATATATGCATGAATGGTGGTTAAATCTTTCAGTATCCTTATTTTCCTTTGAACATGCAGACTGTCAGCAGAGGACCGCGACTTCAGCCTGGGGTGAATCACACACTCCAGGTTTGCCCACTGACAGCCTCGGAGGTATCGGCAGGAAGGTAGAAATGGAGAGAGAGCTTGGATCGGGGAGGCTGCTGAGCAGAGAAGAGGAGGAGAGGGCATCACCCTCACCCACTTTGAGATTTGCCTGGGTCTGTTTCCACCCAGAGACACTCCCGCTTGTGTCAAAAGAGTGAATGCTCTTCCTGGCTTGGCTTTACATTTCTCTGTCCTTAAACACACAAATGGAGTCTCTGCAGGTGAGGAGAGGTGCCGCTGAGTAGGCCTCTTCATGGATGCCTGGTCCACATGTGGATGTGCTTCAACAGAAAGAAAGGCACATGCTTCTCTGTGGGGTCTGCATCTCCCAGAGCTTGAGAACCTGGCTTCAGCAAAGAGATGTTAAAAGGAATTATGCACCGGCCACTTGCTAAACATGGCAACCAGATTTTCCTCCAGGCTGCTGTGATGGGGGAAAGAGGTGGGTCTCAATTCCAGACTCAGCAGCCACGGCGGGGGTTTATACCAGCAAGCAGAGCGAGGGGTCGCTGGGGAAGAGTGCTAAGAAGCGCTTGATTAGATCTCAAGAGTAAACTAGCTTAACAGAATTCTTGCTTTCAGTCGAGAACTTAGGTATCAAGAGGGAGGCACTTGATCAGATATCAAGGCTGGAAGATGTGTGGTAAACTAATATAGGAGGCCTTTTCTAAAATAGCTCAGTGGGCCAAGGTCGAGACTGGATTGAGAAGAGGACACAGAGAAGCCTGGCTAACGTTTGGTCCAAGAGGGAGTCTTTTTGTCAATGGGAGAAGAGGCAAGGAGGCTGAAAAACAGTGGGGCAGCCCACTTTCTGATAAATAAAGGTCCTCACCGACAATTTTCCATCCTGGCTCAAGAAACAAAAGGATATGACAATTTATCTTCAGGAATATTGTAAAAATATTAGGCCAAGATTAATTTTAATTTTCTCTACAACTTAAAAAGATTACATTTGGCCAGAGAAGTTGTTTGATAAATTGTGTAACTCAGATATGGTTCAATTATCCAAACAATGGGTTATTAAAAGTCCAAAAAATGTTTGAAATTAGCAAGTAAAAATACAACTCAAAAAAACTATATTAAATAGTCAGAGTTTCATGGAGACTATTTCATTTGAAATACTATGTCAAATAGATTGACTCACAGGCCATTTTCTGTGTCGATATAACTGAATCTTCATGAATGGTCTGAACGATAAAGTTCGTCTTGTAAAATTTTCAGCTGAAAGCAACGTGGCCATGATGGCTGATACTTGGGAGGCTTGAGCTGGCTTTTACAACGCCCCAGTGAGGACGCAGCACAGGCTTCAAATTAGAGCTGTGACATCTAATGTGGCTTAGCATGGAGGGCTGCCCTTGGGAGAGAGCAACAAATCCTGCAATTACATTTGGCAAGCAATGAATCAGGTATACTCAAAAGAAAAGAAAGGTCTGTGGGTCGTAACCAGAAACAAACATGGTTGAGGTCTGCCTCTGTGGAAGCTCCCAGGTGATGCCAACAATGGACTTTAATTAGCAGATAAAGTGTTCTACCTCTCATTGCCTGTGGCCCAGCGGCCCTCACCCTCACTCTGCCTTTGCTGCAGATTGGGTTTCCCGGTGAGCAGACTCTCACACTGGGTTTAGCATGCAGACTGTTTATTAAGGAGCCCCTGCAGCTCATGCGGAAGGCTCAGGAAGCCGGCTAGGCAGAGGAAGAAGAAGTGGAGCCCTGATACAGGCAGGCCCCACGGGGTGCTCCAGAGCTGGAATGGCCGTTTCAAGTGGAATAGAGTTGGGCCTGTGTGGCCAGGTCTTTGTGTTCCTGCATCAGTGAATCAGTGGATCTGGCTCTGCGCAGGCCAGGCTGTCCCTGAAGGGGCTGACTCCCAGCACCGAGCAACAGCCTTCTCCTCTCGCTTTCAAAGCCAGACTGAGCTCCATAGCAGATTCCTAATGGTATTTATGTTTTCTCTGATATATTCATGAATAATGTGAGTTGTGTCTGTTTCCCTGGGTCTCCTCACTTAGCTAGGGCAAATACTGAGTTGTGATTTGTTTTTATATCTATTTCTCCCTCATTGAACTATACTCTTTGCAGATCAAGGTTCTGTGTGTCCATTGCGTATTCCATCCATTGGCGCAGACCTGGCATAGCCTGGTACAACATTTATTCCAGAATCTGTTTCTTTGTCATCTCTTCCCTCCCCTAGAGCTGGGAGCAGCTCCAGGCCTGTGCATCACTGGAGCTCCAGTGTATGCATCACTGTAACTGATTGGAGAGGCAGGTAATAAATGTGCACGATGTACCTGCAGGGACAGGTGACTTAGCTCAGTCATAAGAAGAGATGCCTGCTGAAATATTCTTACTGTGCATTCTTGCTCTGGAGAACATTTTATCGGTATCTGTGAAATGCCTGCATAGCAGGAGGACAACTTGATTAATAAGTCACATGAAGCCCAAGCAGTGAACATCAGCAGGGCCTTTCTTCAGGTTTAAAGAAGATAAAGCACTTTGAGCCTTCTGGGCAAGCACATGCTCCTCGGCAGGTGGGACAGGTGATGACAGGCACCGAGGTAAAGTCTTCAGACAGGTTTTCAGGCAAATGAATATCTCTTTCCTGAGTCAAGTAACTCCTGTCTGATGTCTCTTTACCTCAGTCAGAGGCTTTGCAGTACATACTTCTTTGCATTTGTTCTCACAGAGCGTGAGGTCAGGGAATATTGCAGCTCTTGGTGCCCCTGGCATCCACATAAAGCAGGCCGGAGAGCAAGGCTCCCACGTGCCTGGCCAGCTGTGTGCTCTGCCCGGGGCCACGTCCCTGCTTACTATGCTGCTTTATCTGATGGAGTCAAAGGACCCGAGTGTCCTGTGGCTTCTTCTGCTTGGAGGTCTTGGTTGCATGGCACAGAAAGCCCTGGCCAGAACCCGTGCGCCACGGGGCCCCACCACTGCTGTCTTTTCCTCAGCCTTGGCTACACTGAAATGTCCAGAGTGACACCTTCAGGCACAGCATGACCCAAAGCACCTGCTAAGGCAAAGATCTCTCCTTAGCCAAGGGATATCTTTAACTTCATTTCTAAATTAGACACACGTACAGGTAGGTATTTCTGTACTCACAGTCAGACTTGTCATTTGGTACAAGTTAAAAATAAAGCACTACAGGTCTAGATGATGGGCTGATGGATGCAGCAAATCACCATGGCACTTGTATATATACCTATGTAACAAACCTGCATGTTCTGCCCATGTACCCCGGAACTTAAGGTATAATACAAAAAGAATAGGACAAAAAAAGGAGCTATAGGTCCAAAAGCCATATATAACCTATTAATGCTCCTTCTGAAAATCTATCCTATGTCTAGCCTAAGGAAACAGAGACATGAAACATTTATATATTAGGATGGTTAGAGTAATGTTTATAATAGTAAAACTTCAAACAACAATAAAGTTAAATCATGATATGTCCATAATACAAAACTTACTCATCTGTTAAAACTACCATTTTGGGAAATTGACTGTCATGAGAAATGGTTCTGGATAAAATAAGTAAATTAACAAGATAACAATATCTCAATTCTATACATTGAGCTCTATAGCAAAAAGACACTGAGATTCATACACGTATTATGTATTTGCGTATCAGTGCCTTTTGTCAGTATGATTATGGTGCTCTTTATTTTATTCTTTAAGCTTTTCTGTGTTTTTCAGAATTTCTACAATGAGCACATATTATTCATAAACAAAATACATCAAAGTGCAATAAATAAATAAACTGAACGTAAACCAAAGATTTCTTCATCAACCTCTTAGTTCTGCTTTTGTCTCCGTCTATCACCAAATGTGTGCATTTGCACACACAAACTTCTCATTTGCACATGCCACAAGATGAGACTCACAGTGTGGAGCGCCACATAGGAGGATGAGTGTCTCCGGGTTATGGGTTATGGGTTTCTGACCCACAGTGATAAGGCTGGGGAGAGGCCCCTGGACTTCCTTCACATTCTGCATCCAGGGATGAGCAGGGTTCCTCGGGGGGCAACACTGAATGATGTATCCTTCCTGCCCACCTGTCTGGGATACTCAACCCGGCCTTCTCATGCCCTGGCTGCAAGAGACTGGATAAATACACACGAGGCACCCAGGGATTGAAAAGTTGCAAACTTGCGGCCCATCCAATTACAGAAAGCGCTCTTCTGTTTGGCAGCTATTAAACCGAGTTTCTATTAATGAAGTCTCCTGCTTAGCAACCAAGCAAGGAGAATTGATGTTTAAATGATAACCCTGAGGACTGTGAAACTCTAAAGTGCCTTCTAAGTATTAAAGAAAAATTAATATTCCTATAATGTCTCTGCAACTTATTTTTATAGAACAGCACAAAGAGCAGAGAATTAAGATAAATGGAAAGAATTCTTAACAAACAAAGATTATGTTATTAGATTTGAGGTTTAGAGTTGGAGAATTCGACTTTGAAAGAATCTCATGTAATTTTATGTAAGGGAAAGTGACACCCACAGTTTGCACAGATAGAAAATACAGCCAAGGTTCAAGCCCCTGGCCTCGCACCCCTTCTTCACCAGTGCTCCTTGAGTCCTCTCTGATTCATTCTGCATAGCAAACGTTTGAGGTAGGCGAATTTGCCCTTGACAAAGGTTGAGTCCTCTTTCTCGTTTATCATCATTTCTCCCCTTTCTGTGGTTGCCCCACTGAGATGGAAATGTCAGCGAGTACGCCCATGACTATGACAGTCTCAGGGCAGAGAGAGCGGACTGCAGGCACAGGCTCAGAGCCACGGGGCTCAGCTCTCCAGCTGTGTGACTTTGGATGAGTTCCATGGCTTCCCTGGGTCTCAGAGAGTTATCAGAAAGACTAGCTAGCTTAATATTTATAAAGTGGTTAAAACAGTGCTTGAGGTAATATTCTATATTAGTGCTTGCTCAATAAATGCATCGCATTTCTAAGTATTTGCTTTTAAAATAGGAGGCGTGCAAGAAATAACATCACATTATTTAAGGACTCTTGTGTGGTGTGTATCCTGGCTTCAGTGGGGAACACCTGTGGCCAGGGTGCCTTGTTGGCCACGTCCCAACCACCCAACACGAGTGACTTCTGTGTCCAGAGGTAACCTAGGTGACCACAGTTTAATCGTGGGTTTTGCTGGAAAGAAGAACTAATGCAAAGAATAATGACTGACGGAAAGTAGCTTAGTACGGTAACGTTGTTTTCCTGCCTGAAAACCTTTTAAGGAAAGCTAGCCCATCAACACAAGCAATATATGAGTGGATGAGCTGGAGGAACTGTCCTCCTTTTATTTGTGACATGAAATTTGAGCCATTCGTGAAGATAATCACCCAAGCAAGCGAATGCAGCACTTTGCGGGGGATTTTGGTGGATGAGTGCCATGTTTGGGGAATTTTCTTTGTCTTAGTGATGGAAATAGACATCCATGGAACTACGAACTCATAAGGCACAGAACACATAAGCCACTGAAATTCCAAGAGATGGCAAACACACATTCATTTGGCAACTCTATTCATCTGTGAGACACATTGAGTAGTGAACAACCTGGCATATTATTTGTAAAGTGTCTGAACAATGTCATCGAGAACGATGTGGTTTAGGGCTCAACTGCCCAGAGCTCTGAAGCATGTCCTTTTTTCTATGCTGGTAATTACTTCTCCTGATGACTGCAGGTGCCTTCGGAGACATTTGGTAAGAGAGGGGCTCCTAGAAGATGCAGGTGTCCACATGGTCCATGTGAGAGCCTGGAGGCAGGGCCACATTCTACCCATCACATGTTCCCAGAAGACATAACCACCCCGCACCATGTTATGCATCAGGCAATCGTTCTGTCTACCCTCTTGCCTTTGAGAGGCTGTCCATTCTTTTCCCTGCAGTCAGGAGGATCCTTTCAAGAGGCAACTCTGTTCTTGCCCCCATCCCTTCTCCTCTCGCCTTGGCTGTCTCTGGCCAGCTACTTTTCCTACCCAGTGCTAGGTTCTTGTCCCCTTCCCACGGCCTGGTTAGTACCTTTTCGCCTCCTCTTTCACATCTCGTCTCCAACAGCAGTCTTCAGGGAGCCTGTCCTGCCCATCACCAAGCTTCCTGGCATATGCTTCCTTCCTGCTCTGGCTGCAGTCACCTTTTCATGTGGATTTAGGTGGAAACTGGTGCGTGTCTCTCTCCCACTGGGCCTGCAGACCCATGAGAGCAAGATCGGACCTGTTTCTTTGGTCTTTCTCTCATCAAAGCTTCCAGCACTCTATTAATGGGGGTCAAACAAATGAGCACATTTGTTTGAACTTGGCTCTTTGGATACACTGTGACCGGCCTGGAAGGATAACATACAGCAAACACCCTTGCTGGGTGCTGGCTGTTATGCTGGTCCTGGTGTGTTGGGTGCCCTCCCCTTCCTTTCCCTTCTGTCTTGAGTCCTACCATTCTTTGCATCTTTAAAGCTCCAGCTAAAAGCCTCCAGCTTCTGATTAGGAGCCCGGGTTCAGCTAGGAGCCTTATTCACATCCCAGTTCTGTCGCTTGTTGGCTGTGTGATCTTGGGCAGGTTGTTCACCTTCTCTATGCCTCAATTTTCACCTCTGTAAAGAGGAGATAATAAAATGTCCTACTTCATGGAGCTGTTTGTTGAATTATATACTAATGAGTTAATGTATGCAAAACACTTAGAAATACTCAGCACAGAGTTATCACTGGCCAACTGCTCAGAGAAGCACTTACCAGTTTTTATTTAGCTTTTATTTTATCAGCATATCCCATGTCTTTCTTCCCAGTAGTATTCTCCTCAAAGAAATCTTGACTGCAGGCCGGGCACAATGGCTCAAGCCTGTAATCCCAGCACTTTAGGAGGCTGAGGTGGGCGGATAACAAGGTCAGGAGTTCAAGACCAGCCTGGCCAGCATGGTGAAACCCCATTTCTACTAAAAATACAAAAAATTAGCCAGGGGTGGTGGTGCACGCCTGTAATCCCAGCTACTCAGAAGGCTGAGGCAGGAAAATCACTTGAACCCAGGAGGCGGAGGTTGCAGTGAGCTGAGATCATGCCACTGCACTCCAGCCTGGGCGACAGAGTGAGACTCTGTCAAAAAAAAAAAAAAAGAAAAAGAAATCTTGACTGCATGTAAGATTTGATTTTCGGCCCACTTAATCAAGGTATGTTTTCTTATTTGTTAAAAGTGGAGGTTTGAGTGGAAGTGATCCATGGTCCTCTGAAGCCCTGAGATTCTAGAATCTTACTCATTACTGAGTCCCTCGATTTTACACAGCTGTTAAACACAAATGGGAAAGAGAGGTGGCGTCCCAGTCCCCCTTACTACACAGTCCATAGAGAGAGGAGATCCCAAAATGCTGAGTAACT
Organism: Cacajao melanocephalus; assembly: GCA_963573385.1. Lineage (NCBI taxonomy): Eukaryota > Metazoa > Chordata > Mammalia > Primates > Pitheciidae > Cacajao > Cacajao melanocephalus. The sequence continues at coordinate 23,853 of CAUYLG010048067.1, read as the reverse complement.
GAGAATAGGGCCCTAAGGGATCTGGAAAGGAGAATATTTTTGTGTGATAGTACTGAGAACTTTGTATCGGGCACATGAGTGAGGACAGACCTAGACTAACCCTGGTCAGGAGGCGGCTCTGCACGCAGCTGCTCTCACCACTGGGTACCAGCGAGCGCCTGTGAGGACCTCTTTGAACCTCCTCTTGAGTGGAGTAGCTGCCCTCTTCCCCTTCTCATCTAATATTGGAGGTTCAGTCTCTTCAAGGCCCCTTTTCTCAAATATCCAAAGGGAAGGTTTGGTTCCCAAAAGGATAGCTGGGCTTGCCTTCCTATTTCAGGCCCAATATTTTAGGATTTGTTTTGATGAGGAACAAACAAAAATAGTCCTCGAGGTTTCCTCTTCCAAATCACTGAGACGGAGTAGACAGAAAAGGATGCTGATCGTGTTTGTACTACACTTGGAGTATGCATGTATTATTATTATGTATTTAGAGACTGGGTCTTGTTCTGTCAACCCAGGCTGGAGTGCAATGGTGCAATCAGAGCTCACCGCAGCCTCAAACTCCTGGGCTCAAGAGATCCTCCCACCGCAGCCTCCCAAGTAGCTGGGACTACAGGAAAGCACCACCATGCTCAGTTTTTTTTTTTTTTTTTGTAAAGAGGTCTCCCTCTGTCACCTGGGCTGGTCTTGAACTGCTAGCCTTAACTGATCCTCCCACCTTGGCCTTCCAAAGCACTGGGATTGCATCTTCTTCATCAGAGAAAAGTTAAGGATGCTGTCCATATGAGGGGCTGCCTGGCACAGCCAGTCTGTCCCCATGGCAAATGAAGCACACCTGCCTTCCCTCACTGGTGTGGAGCTCTCTCACCCCTTACCTGGCCATGAGTGGACGACGACAAACAGATCCTGTGATTCAGCAACAATGCCTCTTCTATCCATGTGCTCAGAATATCGGGGAGAGGTGTGATTTTCCTACACAGTCACCCAGTTTTCAAGGAGACATATGTCCACTGATTGTCCTTCAGAAGGTCAAGATAAGGAGTAAATGAGAATGTCTTTGAAAGTATTTTCATTACTCAATACTAGAAAGTGAAAAAAAAAATCCTTTTGTCTAGGGAAGTTCATGTTTACAATAAAGTAACATTTCCCAAAGTTTCCAACTGATAAGAACTGCCTTTGGGAGTTCGTGAAAGATGTGGATTTTCAAGTCTCTTCTCTGGAGGTTCCATCGTTCTATGCAAAACTCAGAAATCTGACTTTTTATAAGCATCCCAGCTAATTCTTACATGCAGAAAAGTCTGGGAAAATACCAAAGTGGGTCAGCCTACCAGGCGAGGAATACATGCTTTTTTATAAAAAGAAATTAGTAAACTATATTTTAGAGAAGTTTCTAGAGTATCAAGTACAGAGAATTCCCGTATACCCCTGCCCTTTGTCCCGCAGCTTCCCCCATGATCTACTTCCCACACCGGAGTGCACGTGTGTTACAATCGGATGCACATAATCATCGCTGCAAGTCCACAGCTTACGTTAGGGCTCATTTTCGGTGTACATTGTATGGATGTTAGCAAACGTGTAATCACATGTATCCATCATGATAGCATCACCAGAGTCGTTTTGCTGCCCCCCAAATCCCCAGTGTTCCACCCGGTTCATCCTTCTATCCCTGCCTGCCTTGACAACCACTTGCCTTTTTGCTGTGGTCATGGTTTTGTCTTTGCCAGAATGTCATATAATTGCACTGATGCAGCATGTAGCCTATTCTGATGGTCTTCTCTTAATTACTAACATGCATTTAAGTTTCCTTTGTGTCTTTTCAAGGCTGGATGACTCATTTGTTTTTAGGGTTTTACTGAACAATATTTCATTGTCATTGTCTGGAAGTACCACAGTTTGTTTATCCATCCACCTACTCAGAAACATTTTAGTAACTTCCAAATTTTGGCAGATGTAAGTAAAGCTTCTATAAACATCTGTGTGCAGGTTTTGTGTGGACCTAAGTTTCTAACTTGTTTGAATAAACACCAAGAAGCTCGATTGCTGGATCACAGGGTGACAGTGTGTCTAACTTTGTGCCAGGGAGTCCTCCAAGGTGGCTGCGCCATCTGCATTCCCACCGGCAATGAGTGAGAGACCCTGCTGCTCTGTGTCTTCACCAGTATTTGGTGTTGTCACTGATTTGGATTTATTTTGGCCACTCTAATAGTGTGCAGTGGTATCTCATTTTTGTTTTAATTTGCGTTTTCCTGATGACAAATGACGCTGAATACCTTTTCATGTGTTTAACTGCCGTGTGCCTGTTTTCTTTGGTGAGCTGTCGGTTCACGTCTTTTGCCCATTTCTTTGATTGGACTGCTCATCCTACTGTCGAGTTGTGAGAATTCTTGGTACACTGTGAATAACAGTCCTTTAGCAGATGTGCCTTCTGCAAATATTTTCTCCTAGTCTGGGGCTAGCTTTCTCATTCTCTTGAAATTATCGTTTCCAGAGCAGAAGTTAATTTTAATGCCATCCAGCTTATCAACTTTTCTTTTATAAATTGTGCGTTTATGTTATATCTATAAAAAGTCATTGCCATAATCAAAGGTATCTATATTTTATTCTGTGTTGTCTTCTAGGAGTTTTATAATTTTGTGTGTTACATTTCATTTAGGGCTATGATGAATTTTGAGTTAACTTTTGCGAAGGGTGTAAGGCCTGTGTGTTGACTCACTTTTTGGCATGTATATACCCAGTCGTTTGAGCACTGTTTGTTGAGCGACTCTTTTCTCCATCACATTGCCTTTGCTCCTTTGTCAAAGGTCGGTTGACTGTATTTATGTGGGTCTATTTCTGGGCTGTGTATTCTCTTTCATTGATCTATTTGTCTATTCATACACTATCTTGATTACCAAATGATCAATTAGCAAGTGATTAATTAGCAAAATTATATGCAGCAAAAGGACAGAACACCCATTAATAACTTACAGTGATTTTCGATTCTTTGCGGTTTGGAGGTATGGCATAGGTATTACACGTTTAATGTGATCACAGTGGTTGGAAGCCAAGATAAATGAATATGAATTACGGAAAGGATAACAACTACCTGCCCTTTAACCCCCCTCCTTCACCCCAATTTCACTGTTAATCATTGGGTCGGAATAACGAAATTCGCCATGGCTACACGGTAGTGTCTGTGCCATATCTGAATCGGGTTCTCATGCTTGCTCTGTCTCTTCAAACTGTGTTTTTGGTCTTGTAACACATTTTTTGATTTATTGTTGAAAACCAGGCATAATGTAGTGGGTAATAGGGAATGAGGCACGTTGGCCTTTTGTGTGAAATTTTACATTTACCTAGCTAGGGTTTAGGCTGTGTTTATAGTTACTAGAGCTCTGAGGCTAAAATTTCTTGGGTGCTCTTGTTTCTCTCACCTCTGTTATTTTGGGTTTCCCTAGAGAATTCTTAAATAAGGCCTGAGTCACATGGGGCTTTCAGTTGTATTTCCCTGTTATCATACATGTTAATGTCATGGCAGGGTGTGGCGTAGACACCATCTGACACTCCTGTGATTAGGCCTGTCTGTTGGTGATCCCGAGCATCTTGCTGTGACCTTCACGAGTGCTTCTCACTCCTTCACTCCTTCGATAAGACAGGAAGGTCAGAGTGGCCCAGAGTTTAAATATTTCCCTCCTCCCAGGCCACTTGCGCTTTGATAAAACCCCAGTAGGTAATATCGTTTCTCTTGCGGGCAGGCTTGTTAGGAACAGAATGCTCTGGGCATACTTTAAAGCAGCTCCTTTCCACTCTTCCTGCTGCAGGCACAGGGGACTTCTTCTCCCACTGCCGCTGTGAAAACCTGGTGGGGCTCCTGGAGGCGGCACTTGCTAAAGTGTGAGGGATTCCTAAGATGGGGCCTCGCCTAGGGTTCACCTCTCAGGCTTGTCTGCACTGACCAGGTTTGCTTAATTACAGTTCAAGTTTTCTCACCCCAGTACCAGTTCTTGTAAAGGTTTCTGCCCCTGGGCTTCCACTCTGGTAAGTTGTGATTCTCCATACCTGCTTATCTTTTCTTCTGGGGCTGGGGGAGGGGGAGGCAGCAGTTTGCCTTGTGCCCTCAGTTGTCTGGTGGATCTGAGAAGAGCTGCTGACTCTCAGTGGTTCAGTGTTTTTCTTGCGTGGATAGCAGTGACGGCTTCCAGGCTTCTTACACGCTGGACCAGAACTGTGACTGTTTCTCAGAATTCCCTTGTAATGACCCTGGTAACTGTAAGGAGTACTAGTCAGGTATACTGTAGGTTTCTCAACTAATGGAATTCAGCTGATTTTCACATGCTGCAGTGGGGATCATGGGTTTTGAAGAGGAAGACCTCGGAAGTGTCCTTCACATCGTATCACACTCTCAACATGAGTTGTGACTGCTGATATTGAACCTGATTACCTGGCTGAGGTCAGGTTAGTCAGGTTTCTCCACTTCAAAGCTATTCTTTTCTCCTTTCTATGCTGTCCTCTTTGAAAGGAGATCACCACACACAGTTCACAATTAAGGCGTAGAGGTTTATGCTCCCTCTCCTTAGGGTAGATTAACAGTGTAATTTATTTGGAATTCGTCTGCACGAGAGGTTTGCCTCCTCATACCCAATTGATAATTTATTCAATCACCTATTTACATAAGTATGAATTTATTTATTTGTTTATTTTATACCTTGGGTAATAATCCAAGACGACTTAATTTTGGCGTAGAACTTGTCCCAGCGTTAGCCATTGGGGTCTCCTTTCCTGGTGCTTGTGTCATTTTGAGAAATCCCATCATTGTATGTGGTTTTGTTGTTGTTTTGTCTAGTTTTTGAGCACATATTTACTTTCTGGTAGGACAAGATGGTTTAGCCTCACTTTCAATATTTTCTGCCCCAGTTTTAGGATCAGCCATTTCTCCAAGGACCCTGGTTCCTTTTGTTGAATAATGGCATTCAAAACCAAGATCTGGGTATGAGGTGTGCTCATTGCTAGCAAAGTGTCATTTTCAGGCTGTCCCAGCTGAGAGAGTAAGCAGATAGATGTGTGTATACTAACCCATAAGTATATTTCCGTATGTAACCATCTCTAGCTATATTAAGTTAAACATGGATACTTAAGATGTCAATCTAGCCTCCTGTTGCCACTAGGTTTTAATAATTGTTAAATATTTTAAAAGAAATATAAATTTTGAATGCAAAAAATACATTTTTGTATTTATTGTAATTTACATTTATGATAAAAATGTATCCAAATTTTGAGCATTTTGAATACAGTTACATTTAACATGTTTTTTCATACCACCTTCAATATATACATTTAATATGTTCACCATCTAAATGACATTATTGCTAGACTATGAATTATATTATGATAGTAAAAACAGCCAATTCGTGATTTTGCTGAAATGAACACAAGAACAGTAAATTTTATAGACTAAACAGATAATAATGTATGAATCATGTGTGTTTTAATTTTCCTACTCATCTATAAACAAAATACTCTAAACAGAAACAATCCATAAACAGAATACTCTGAATTTAATTCAGTCATTTTTGAAATATTGCCACCTTTTAGTTGTATAAAACCCCTAGGCCGTGCGCAGTGGCTCACATCGGTAATCGCAGCACTTTGGAAGGCCAAGAGGGGAAGACTGCTTGAGCCTAAGCGTTCAAGAATAGTCTGAGCCACACGAGAAGAACCTGTCTCCACAAAAAGTAAAAACATCAGGCAGGCATAGGGATACATACCTGTGGTCCCAGACACTTGGTAGGCTGAGGCAGGAGGACAGTCTGAGCCCAGAAGGTCAAGGTTGCCGTGAACCATGATTGCACCACTGCACTCCAGCCTAGGCAACAGAGTAAAACCCCGTCTCAAAAAGGCAAACAACAACAACAACACACACACACACACACACACACACACACACACACAGCCTTGTAAATATTTTTCTGATTTGTTGTTATGAAGACATTCCTGAAATAGCAGGAGGTTAGAATGTAGTCTATTTAGCAGTTTGAATACATAGTTTGAATCTATTTAGCAGTTTTGATGTATAATCTCTAAATTCTGGCCTGGGGTATGAGGGTCTCCATTTATGTTCTTGCTTGGAGCCCTGCAGGTGTCAGGGCAGGCTTGCTTCCTCCAGCTGGGAGGACATACATTCTGTGGCCTTGCAGGAACCTGTCTGCACTGAATGACGTCAAACATTTTTCCTTTTATTTGGCCGACAGCACAGCTCCTCCTCCCTCTCCTTTCCCTGGTGACCCTTATGATGACTCTGTCCCTCCTGACCTCCAGCCCCTCCCATCTCTGGAGAATAAATCCCGGAAAACGACCTGCTGACTCACAGGGAGAAAGGATTTGGGAAGAAAGTCATAAATACAGCCAGACACGATGGCTCATGCCTGTAATCCCAGCACTTTGGGAGGCCCAGGTGGGTGGATAACGAGGACATGAGTTCGAGACCCGCCTCACCAACGTGGTAAAACCCGTCTCTACTAAAAATACAAAAATTAGCCTGGTGTCGGGGCACGCGCCTGTAGTCCCAGCTACTTGGGAGGCTGAGGCAGCAGAATCGCTTGAACCCGGGAGGCAGAGGTTGCAGTGAGCCGAGACCATGCCATTGCACTCCAGCCTGGGCAACAGCGAGCCTCCGTCTCAAAAAAAAAAAAAAGTCGTGAATACTATGGCGCTGATATATTCTTTTACCCTGAGGGATCCCCTGAGACATTTCTTCCAGTTCTGCCTTAATAAAGCAGCCTCATTTTATAAAAACCCTAGATACTTCTCATTCTGGGACCTGGGAGCCACTCCTATGTAGTATTAGAGGCCTTGCCCCCACCATGTTTATTCTTTACCCAGCAGCAAGAACGCTTTCTCAAAAACAAGAGTCCTACTGTTTTCCCATTTGAAACCCTCAAAGGCTCCCCCGTGTGCTGAGCGCGAGCCCTCCTTTATTTCACGGGCTCCGAGTTTCCTAACATCTTACTGAAAAGTTTGTTACAACTAAAGAAACACTTGGTGTAGCTTTAATCGACCCTTCCTCGTCCTTGGTCTCTGGGCCCAAGTTAAACCAAACCATGTTATAAGAGGCGCCTACTTATTGCTGCTTCTGTAAGCACGGTGACCCCAGAGTTAGGAGCAGCCTGCATCCGGGAACGGAGGCTGCAAAGCAGCTGAAGAGTCCCACCGCACCTGAGACAGAGGAAGTGGGGCCGGGATCCTGCTCTTCTTTCGTGACAAATATCTTAATATCTGGAACGTTATGTTGATGTCCCTGCTACAGAAAGCTAAGTGTTTGCATGTTGAATATATGTTATTGATGTCACTAAGTAGAAGACCCTGCAACCTAACATGTACCTTAAAAAAATACCAAACCCAGCAATTCTAAAGCTGAGGCTGCATTTTCACAGCTGTCTTCCACATTCCATGGGTCTAGGATCACTAACTCCAAAATGCAGGCTTGGTTAGTTACCTAGAGATGCTCCTGGTCGGCCATGAGTTCATTCCAGCAGGAGGTGACATGATGTCCTTCAAAATTAGACTCCCAGTAGAAGCATCATTGAGATTTTCCTGTGGTGTCTGGCACATGAAAATGACTACTCAAATTTTTTTTCTACGCCATAATCATCATATTCATGTTCTATGGAGTCTTCACTGATGGTTCTGTTCAGTAGTTAGAACAGGCAAGGAATGACTTCTGTGAAAAAATTCTGTGATGTCCCATGTTTCTGAGAAGGTTATATAGGCTCCTTCACAGATAAGCCCCTCCTACGCATGAACTTCCGCTTCACTATCCCATCTCCTGCTTCCTAAAGCATGCAAATCAGGCCCCAGTTCTCAGGGCAAGCCCCAGCTTTTCCTGGGTGGTCAACCTCTAATTATTGACAGATGATACACAAACAAAGCCTGACTGAAAAGACATCTTTGGGGCTGATATAGGAGTTAAGAGGAAATCACTTGGGCAGATAGGTATGGGAGTCCTCGGTGAGGCTTTTACTTTTTAATGAAAAGCAGCCTGAAATCATTTTCTAGCAAAGAGCAGCCTGCAAAGCCGAGCTGCAGACCCGGACAAGCAGGCTGGGCGCTTGCACGGGTGAATACCAGCAGGAACTAGGTCTAGACATGTTCAAGGTGGCATCTCCATCTTCCCTTCTCTGTCAGCCACGTGTACAGGAAGGAGCAGATGAGATAGTGCAGGCCTAAGGGAGAGTTCATTTGCATAAGGGTGGGGTGAACCACCTTCACCCCCACCCATGTAGACGTCACACCCGATCGAACCAATCTGTGAGCCCTTCATAAATCAGACACCTCCTCCTCAAGCCAGACTGTAAAATCTGGTGCATCTTTTCTGCTTGGAAGACTCCTCTCTCTGTAGAGAGAGAGCTGTTTTTCTTTCTTTTTTCTCTTTTCTGCTGCCTATTAAACGTCCACTCCTAAACTCCTCAACTGTGTCCCTGTCCTAAATTTTCTCAGCCTGAGAGGATGAGTCCCGGTTATTTACCCCCGACAAGGTAGCTCCTTCAGGAGGACCCTTTACAAACTACTCAGTTAGTTAATCTATTTGTCCAGATAGTCTAAGCCCTGATTTGATTCGGTTGGGCCCTTGATTAATTTCCCTCACTAAGCCATGCTTCCCTGCCTGCTCTGTCCTTGGTTTTACCCAAGGAGAACCCAGGTAACTGGGCCAAGTTTGTTTCCCTATGCGCAGAGGTCAATACACCAAGTCGCCAAGTTGCAGCTCAGAAAGAGGTTTAATGGTAAAGCAACCAAATGAGGAGACAGAAGGAAACCTCAAATCCTTCTCCCCAAGGAGTTGAGGGGTTTGGATGAGTATTGGGCCGAAGCTTGGAGATTCGTGACTGGTCAAAGATCCCTGACTGGTGAGGTCATGAGACAAGGAGAAGAAGAAACCTCATTCTCCTGCTGATGGGACTCCTCTTCATGGGGTTTCATGCTGATGGGGCTCCTCTGCAGGGGGCTTCATGCTGATTGGTACCAGCCATTCCACTGGAATTCAGGATCTGAAAACCATATTAAGCAATTCTTAAGCCGAAACGAGGAACGACACGGATGCAAGTGGTCGGTACCTAGTGCTACATGACCTTCAGCAGCAAGCAGCTGCAAGAAAATGGCCGTATGTGCAGGCAGATTAATGATTAATTATACTTCTGTCTAGAGCTTGGCCTGTAATTCTTGTTAACTCTGCGAGGGCGGTTTCACCCAGACGTGGGTCTATTCCAGCATTCGGTGTGGAAATGCTGCAGAGGGCAGATGCCATTCAGGTGGCCGCTGGTTTCCCTGTGAAGCGTGCAGGGATCATAGGCATCCCTGGCGGACTCAGTGGGAGGGAACCTTCCCCTTGAATAGCCAGCCCCTTTATCTCTAACAGAAGCTGTGCCCCACCTCTGCCTGGCTGCCAGGAAAGTTCAGATGGACACTGGCCAAAACTCTGCTTGCTCTGTAAACCATGACTTTGGCCCTTGTCTAATTGGTTGATGGATTTTTTTTTGTATTTTAAATATTATTTTATTTAAAAATTATTGTGCATTTTCTGGCAAGTTGTTTTTCAAAACCTTGTAAGTTGGTGAGGGTATCAGTCATTTAAACACTGTAAGACTATTGACGAGGGACTTCTAAAAGAGGGTAGAAAAATTATTACCAAGTTTCCCGTCAGCCCAGAGGTTCCACAGCGCAGTAACTTGATCACCTTGGGCTGAAACACCCTCCCTTTCCCACTGGTTCTGCTGAAAACAGTTGTGCCTTCAAGGTAGGCCGCCGAGTTTTTCTCTGTAATTTATAGGTGATAATAAACGTGCCTCCCGTCTCATTGTTGGTGTTCTTTCAAACAGCAAGCATAGACATGAAAACGCGATGACTCACGGAAATGAAATGTCCTAGCGTGGTAGGTGAAGTTCCACACCGAGGTAGCTCCGTGCTCTTGGTTAAGAAGACAAAGGCCTGAGAGATTTCTCAGGGGGGACAGTGGGATGCCGCCAGCACACGCCTCTGAGAAGCCGGTTTCAGAGCTGCCTTTCCAGCCCATTTCCTCCACATTTCTTTCTGCTGTGACCTTCTCCAAGCTTCCCACTCCTCGTTCGCTCAGATCAGTCTTTTGACTGCTGTCCTTTAAAAGGAATCCACAGTGCAGATGGAAAAGGCGGCACCTGGTGAGAAGTGGGAACAGTATTTGTAGAATCTGTACCTAAAAGATGCCTCTGTCCAGGAAGGGGGTGGCCACTCACAGGAATCATTCTCAAACTGTAGGCCATCAAGGACCTCAGGAGCACAAGCTTAATTGAAATGAAACCAACCCTGCCAGGACTTGAATGAAGATGTTGAGAAGCCTGCTGGCAGCTGGGACCTGGCAGGCCGCCATGAAGCTGGGATGGACAGTCCCTGGATTAAAGTGGGGCAGCAGCAAAGACTGAGTTCCTGTGTCAAATGCACCTGCCGCTGGAGCACTTTCGTTCTCAGCCTCCACCTGTCGGACACTCACTCCCAGGGTGGCAAACAACAGACACAGAGATCGGGGGCCTGTGGCTGCCTCTGTTGCCCCAGCTGGGCATGTTACAGTGGAGTGAGGCTTTGATCTTATGTCCTAAGGGGTGATCCTTCTGCTGAAACTGCTAAGAAAATGTAGTCTTTTTCTTTTAACAGGGACTGTGGAGTTTTCTGATAAAAGAATAATTCCACTCTTGCTGCTTAAAATCCATTGCCAGGAGCAGAACATCCACAGAGCTGGGTAACACGTGGGTCACCACTCTCTGCTCTGAACACTACATACCCCGGCTGCCCTTTCAGGTCATTCTTTAGCAGAGCACTCTCAGACAAATGCAGATCTAATCACACCTCTCTATGGAAAGTCCTTCAGGACTCTCAGAACGGGGTTCAAGTTCCTTAGCGGGGCCAACCAGGCATGCTCTGTTTCCCTCTCCAGTGGATCTAACAACCTGCTCCTCTTTTCCCTTCACATCCCAGAATCATGCCTCTTGCCTCTCCTGGGGCATCCAAACAAAGCCTCTCTCCACCTCCCCTTCTTCCAGGACATGTTGAAATCCTCCTCCAGGTCCAGATCTTAAATGTTGCTGTTCCTGCTCTTCTTCCACCTGCTCTTTGTGCTGGGCACTCTCACCAGTTTTCCCACCTTATTCAGTGCTCAGAAGAGTGTCGGACGTATAGGCTAGAAGAGTGTATACGTATACATCCTAGAAGAGAGTAGGATGTATATGCAGCTGTTGAATATCATGTTGTGTGGATGCAGCTATCGCTGGCCGTTCTATATCCTGGAATGTGAAATTAGCAGCCAGCTGAATTAAAACCCATTGAGTATATTTGTATGGATATAAAAACTTGAGGTTAAAGAATGATGAAAATAGGAAAAGTGATGACCTAAAACTAGTAGAAATCAGCCATTTTAGGAAAAAAGTGGCTTGCCTTGAGACAGTGAGGAAAGTGAGGAGGCTTTTTCAATAATGTATGTAAGGAATGATAAGGGCTTGAACCTAAACTACAGCAGAGGGATGGAAATGTGGATTTGAGAGCTGCACAAGAGGCTAATGAACGGGTTAGGTCCACATGCCATCAATCATGGTCGACTGGCTGCCACGTCCCAAGTCATTCAAACCCATTGAGCTTCAGTTGCCTACCTGTGGAGTAAGCATGCCCCTCCCATAAGTGTCTGATGAGCTAATACCAGATAAACAACTAGGCATGTGCCAGCCACATTGCAAACCTTCATTAAGAACTAGGTCAAATGAATTACATACACATACACACACACATACACACACACACACACACACACACAGACTTCCAAGCATTTGAGAAGATATAATGAATAAAAGAGCAATACAAATGAATAAAAAGAACAAAAGAATTGCAAGTTGGAGAAGGCTTTGGGGATAGGGCATAAAGAAATGAGGGGCATCAGAGCCACCTGGCTGGTACTTCCCATCAAAGGCTGAGTCTTAATATTTGCTTAAGGTGGAAACACCACATGCATGAATGAGCCATAAAAAGCCAGCAGAAAGAACTTTCCTTGCTTAGTAAGTGACACTTCCCACATTGGCCTTTTCTGTTCCAAATTCAGCTCCAATCCCTGGAATGAGTTTTTCATTATTCTAGGTGATCTTGCTACGTCTTTCTGTGTGGGTGTGTGTGTGGTTTTTGTGTATGTGTGTGTGTGTGGCAGTCTTGCTCTGTCACCCAGGATGTAGTACAGTGGCATGATTCTGGCTCACTGCAACATCTACCTCCTGGGTTCAAGCGATTCTCCTGCCTCGGCCTCCTGAGTAGCTGGGATTACAGGCATGTGCCACCACACCTGGCTAATTTTTGTATTTTTAATAGGGAAAGGGTTTTTGCCATGTTGTCCAGGCTGGTCTCAAACTCCTGGCCTCAAGTGATTCACCCACCTTGACCTCCCAAAGTGCTGGGATGACAGACGTGAGCCATGGCTCCCTGCCTCCTTCGGCATCTTGACTTTAACTCTCTGACCCCCAGTTTTGCCTGACTCCTGGAATTTTTTGATGAAAAGAAGTTATTGCAGAGCAGTAGATGTTAGAATTCACATGGCAGTAGCTTCCCTGACCTGGTTTTGTGCCAGTCTTCCATTCTATCATTTGTGGAGGCATCTCCTTTATATCTATCCACAAAGTTTTCTTGGACACCTCAGCCCATTCCCGAAGGATTTGAAGGCAGCCTAGCAGGCAAATTTGGACATTTTGGGTAGTTGATGGTGGTAGTGGGGGCGGAGGAGAATAACTAAAAGAACAAATACCAGGATAATGGATCAGAAGGTCTGGGGAATGTGACAACAGTTTTGTGTTTATTCCTTGCACATTGTGGTAGAGAAGGTAGACATAGCTCTGAGACATTCACAGAAGGAGGCAGAAATTTTATGGAAACAGAAGAACAAGGAACAGTGCATATACAGGAACCAGCAGAGTATTGCTCTGAATTCCTTGCTGCCAGCTCATACTATGATTTCATTAAACACCCTCCTCCCACGGGGATGCATGTGTGAAAGCTGAAGATACCAGGATGAATCACTTTTGTCAGACTCAGACAAAATAGGGCCAGAAAGGCCAGAAGGAGAGGAGGCTTATGCTTACCTGTTCCAGGTAAGACAAGGAATTTCTGAAGACCCTTTCTTACCCTTCGTATATAATCTGCTTTGATAAAATGTATCATTAGACATTTAAAAAAAATTTTTTATACTCTCAAGTGACATCGATCCCACAGACATCCTTTAGGACTCCAGTAATTCAGCAAAGATGTTCTCAGAAGAAAACTTTCCCAGTAAGAGCATCTCTACCAATGGAATGACAGAAACTCTGCTTTGAACCTCTGGAAGCAGTGACCTCTGCTTCCAAGCAGCTTATGTAGGTCTCTTTTGGCTAATAAAAGCTCTCCTTACGCTTCCCTCACTGGACGTACTGATGCCTTACCGTCCCATGCACTCCAGATCATAATCCTTATTTCTTCTCCTGAGTAAATCCAACATAAGTAGAGAAAAATTTCTCTAGTGCCGTTCTTCTTAGATTAACAAATGGATGGATGGCTGAGTGGAGAGATCAACAGCTCTGCCGTGTACATGCGGGGCCGTACCTGCACTGGCTTTCTCATGTCATCACAGCAGTTGAGCCCTTTCCTGCTGTTTCACTTTCCATGGTTTCGGTGACCTGTGGTCAACTGTTGTCTGAAAATACTGTATTAAATGGAAGATCTCAGAAATAATTATTCAGTTTCAAATTGTGCACTGTTCTGAGTGTGTGATAAAATACTGCGTGATCATCCCTTTGTCTACAATGTTCATACGGTAGATTCCGTCTACCTGCTGGTCACTTAGTAGCTGTCATGGTTAGCAGATTGACTGTTGCAGTGTCATAGTTCTCATGTTCAGATAACCCTGATTTTACTTCATAATGGCTCAAAAATGCAAGAGAACTGAGCCTAAATTATACATTAAATGACATGGTATATAAGGTTCAGTATTATCCACAGTTTCAGGTATCCACTGAAGGTCTTCAAATACGTCTCCCAAGAATAAGAGGGAACTACTGTAATTTCTTTGAGCTTCATCCAAATGTTGCCTGTATTAATTCTTTACTCATTGTATTGCTGAATAGTTTTCTATAGTATGGCTTACTGGCTTTTTCAATCGTGGATTTATTAATGAAGGCAGCATTTAAGCAAAGTTCCGTATAGTTGCCACTCCACTTGTCATGAGCTAAAAGTTTACAAAAGTGATATTAATTTCATAAAAACTTTCTGAAAGCTAAAAATGATGAAAGTCATCAGTCAGAATTGTGTGAGTGATGGTTTATTAAAGCTTGACACTTTTTTCCTGACAAGGAACTGGAGGCTGGCAGAGAGGAGGCACCCAGTGGCACACGTTGAATAAATGAGTAGTCTGTGAGTTTCAGACCTTTGCATTACATGTGTCCCAGGCTTGGGGGCCTGTTCCAGCATTTGAGGATGAATCAATAAGGGCAGCTGGGTGTCCAGTAACAGTGACTGACAGGAGTAGTCTCTGCTTAATTTCCACAAGCTAGGGGCATGAGAAAGCCTAATCAGGCTATCAGATAAAACAGCAGGAAACCCAGGCCAGAACCAACACCCAAGAAGCAGCAAGGAGGAAAGGCTAATGGTGTGAAACTGGGGACACAGGTCAGTATTTGATTTGGAAAGTGGATTGGCAGGTGTTAATAGGGTTGCCATGGATGGCTGTGCTGGTTACGCAGCGCACAACTCCAAGGGATGCCATTATGGAGCCTCCTAGTGTGCAGTGCATGTGCTGTACGGTGACATAAACTGCTTTGAGTAAGAAAGACACCTGGTGTCAGATGCTCATCAAAATGGACTTGATTTGACTGAAAGTTCTGGACATTCAAAAGGAAGACAAAGCCCAAAAAGCAGGTAGGGGAAGTTGTTCAGCACCAAGTAGGGAAAATCTAGGCAGGATGAGCTTTCTATGGCTCCAGCCATATTGGCCATATTGGCAAATCTTTTGTGTGTCTTTCTCTTGTGTGGCTCAGCTCAATGACTTGGAGTTTAGGGGTCTCCTGAACCAGATCCAGGTTTAGAAGTATGACTTAATTCTAAGTCAAATCTGGGAGCCTGGGCCAAGTGGGAGGGACGAAGGCTTACACATTTAAATCTTGCTTGGGCCAACCAATGGGGTTGGCTTACGGGGAGCTGAGAAACGCAGAAAATGGTTAAATGGGGAAAGTTGAAAGAAAAGCAGCTCTGTTGGTCCAGTCTCTTGGGGGTCATGTAAAGGAACTGGAGAATATGGCATTATCACGTTACTAAGTATCTCTGTATTATCAAAGCATCATTTATCACAAAAATATTTCAAAGGGAAAGCAGGGTTAGGGACTAAAGCCCAAGGACAACAAAGATGCCACCTCCTGCAGGAATTTCGATGATCAGGGGCTTTATAGCTCTAAGTGTGCTTTATTATTGTAAAAAAAAATTCTGAAACTAATTTATCAATGCTAAAACAAATGAGCAAACAAATCTAAAAGCTTCCTTCTTTGTCCTTAAATTCATGTGCTCAGTATCTCTCTGTTGGTGGTGTGAGATGTGCTGCAAGTGAATCTTGAAGTTAAAAACAAAAATGACAATCAAATCTTAAGGGCAAACCAAAAGAACACAGGGCTTTTTTTCCTACTGCTTCAGCTTTGGTTCCTGCTTCTAATCAAGTTAGAGCCAATCCCAGTCAAGTCTTAGCAAATCCTCTTATCTAATTCATGAATCTCATTACATCTAATTCATGTCGTAACAACTCCGGCACTGGGAAAGAATGTCTGAATTAACAGAAATAGAAGGACCATCTGTGACTGTCTGAGCCCACCATCAGTGCCGCAGTCCTGTGTGACTGGTTTCTGTAGGACATGCCTGTGTCTGTGTGTGCTGAGATTATAAGCCATGTGACACCCACAGAAGAAGGCAAACCACTGATGCGACCGTCGCTAGGTGACAACGTTGCTTGATGCAAGGCGGCCCTTGGACACCGACTGGGGCGCACAGCTCAGACTAAGGGTCTCTTGACAGCAGCCACGCCAGACCAGCCGAGAGGACCTCCTCGGCTTTCTTTTCTCGTCACTGAGTCCTCAGCAGTCTTGCTCCACGTGTTCCCTTCTTGGTCCCCTTCCTTCATCCCCACAGCCACCCCAGGTCAGGCCTTTATCAGTGATCATCTGGACTTCAGTGAGGGCCTCCTCCCCATCTCATCCTGCCCATGGCCAGACAGGCCTTGTTCAAAGTGAGCTTGCTAAGAGGCACATTGGACATGCGAAGAATAGATCACAGCAAACTTTATCACACTATGCTGTTTATCAGACTAGTCTTTCAGTGGCTTTAGCTGTCTTCGAAATGTGCTTTAAATTTGTTATCTGAGCAAAAAAGGTACTTCAACCTCATGACTCTCCTCATCCCCACTAGCACCCAAAAACTCCTATGATCCTGAACTAAGAGCCATCCTAAATCCTGCACCCCCGCCTCTCTCCTCTCTCCCCAACTTCTTTCTTGTGATAATCTTTTCACCTAACATTACATTACCAAAAATATTCTTTCACTACTGAATGACTAAATTCATTCATGAATTCCTCAGGAAAAAATCCTTCCACCGGCCTCCTTGAAGCCTGCCCTCTGTGCCTTTTCTATGCATTTTCATGGTGACTGTTACCGTATAAATATCTTCCTGTCACAGCAATTCTCAGACTCTTTAATCATCTCTTTTCCCAACTAGGCTGGAAGATTCTTGAGCACAGGGAGGGATCGTGTTCAAAACTCTCTACAAACTTTACCACTCAACCTGGCACGTAAATGGGCTGAGACGTATCTGTTAAAATGAATGAATGGATTCTGTGAAAGTACTTTATTATTTCAGTAGAGGCTTAGAAAGATTTCTTTTGCTCTGTTAGAATGGGATTATAGCACAGGAAAAATGAAGTGGGGTGGTAAGGACAGATGGAAGCCTCAGTATTAAGGCGTTTCTGTGGGTAGAATTTTTGAGATGCATTATTCCAATCAATGATAATAAAGGAATACAGCAAGAGCCAAATTCGTCTTCTGCTTTTAGCAAAATATTCCAAGTTCTCCATCTTGGATGACCTCAATTTTCCTGTGATCTGTTCACGGCATGTGCAGAAGCTGGAGTTTTGCTTAGTTTTGTTACAGATGAGATCGCAGAGGCAGCTGAGTCCGAGTCTCCTTCTCACGGATCGCTGCCACACTACATCCAAGATGCCCTGATCTCAGTGCCTGGGAGTGTAGGGCTTCTCCCAGGCTAGTCTCCTTTCTAAGTGAGTAGAAACCAGGATAGTGAAGGAGAGCCAGATTTCCTGAAAACCTTTTGTACAGTAAAAGGTAATAGAGCCCCCCCCCAGTACTTGGGGCTGAAACTCACAATTATTTATTATTTCTCACAGTCTTGAGGGCTGGCAGCCTGGGCAGTTCTTCTGCTGGTATCCCCTGGCTCACACATGTGCTATAGCCACTGGCGTTGAGCAGGCTGGAGGGCCCAAGGTAGCCCCATGGACATGCTGGCAGGTGGTGCGGCTATTGGCCGGGGCACCCTCCATGTCCCCAAGTGGTCTCTCACCTTTCAGGGCGCTGACCCAGGACTTTCACAACACTGTGCTCTCAGCGTTGCAAATGAGTAAAGTGGGGGGGCTGTAAGCTATCTTGTGGCTCAGGAACCTGCCCAGCTCAATCTTCCCCACAGACCTTTCATCAAAGGCAGGCACGGGGATGCCCAGGTTCAGAGGTTGGGGAAGAGACTCTGCTTCTCAATAGGAGGCACGGCGTTGTAAAGACTCTGGGGCTCATGGGGGGCCTGAGCTAGACAGTCTCCCACGGTGCAGACCAGATAGTACAAGCGACTTGTATTGATCTAGAATAGTGCCAGCTTGAGACTGAGACAAAATTCGATTCGCAGTAACAGCAGCAGTTGCCGTAATGGCGAAAGGATTGGAACAGAGCAGCAGATAAAAAGCCTTTGCCTTTGCTCTGCATCAGGGACTGTCCTGACACATGTACGTGCAAATGCACTCATGGGCACTGGTGAGGGGAGACTTGATCTCACCCTGAGCCTGATCCTGAAACATGGTCTGCCCACAGGGCTCCAGGGAAAAGGCTGAAGGGACACAGAACCGTGATGGGAAGTTCAGTGCTGGAATCAGTGAGGCCACGGCAGGGCTGTGAGGCAGTGTGATGAAGAGGGGCAAAGATACCATCTGCAGCTGCCATGAAAGGGAGCATTTCTCTGCATCCATGAATGGAGTCATGGAAGGAGCGTGGGCTTCCCCCTATGTCCTCTAGGGCCACCACTCGTGGGTTCCAGCTCCTCTGAGCTCTCAGTCTGTAAAACGTCATATGCAGGGAGCAAGTGCATCTGTGTGTGTAAGACATCACACACAAAAAAGTGAAATCCTCTAGATTTTTAGAAGCACTGGGAAACCAGTGGCCCTTAGTCCAAAATCACCTGGTTCTGATGCTTTTGGGGTATGAAGTCTCCCTGGGTATAGAGTGTGCTGCTGGGGTATGGCATGAGGACCTCTGCCTTTGGATGACTGGTGATCTCACAACGCTTTAACGGGGCGGGAGGAGCAGCGTGCAGAAAGCGGCCCTCTCGGGCAGAATTGGGATAATGGGGGAAAGTCCATGATATCCCATAAAAGACTGTGGCATTCCAAGACTGATTCCTTATTTTCTGTGGTGATACATGAATGTGGTGTCTGAATACCTCACTCCTGGTAGAAATACATGAACCTAAGCATGGAGAGTCAGCATTGCACAGAAACAAACAGGCAGCAGGTTCATCCTGGGAAACCTGGTCCTGCCCAGACGCCGTACTCCCAACACCAGTGATCCTGCATGGATGAGTGCGCTGTGGGGCGGTAGTTGAGCTGTGTGACGAAGAGCAGGGGCTGATAGCCCGCCTAGACCAATGCACAGGCACAAAACCCCATGCAGGGAGCTCTTGTAGGAACCCTCGGTGTCAACATGGAGGAGCACTGGTGAGGCATAGGTGAGGGGTCCTTCTGTGGCAACCCCCCGACTAGTGCAAGGAGATAGTCCCTGGTGGACAGCCACACATCCCAAGTGGAGGGCAGCTGAGGAACAGAACAGAGGTCTCACGGGACCACACCGTTTTGGCCCCTGAGCCAGGCAGGGCATTGTCAGCCATTATGGTCAGGAGGAGGTAAAAACATTCAGACGGTGGAAAGCTAAAAAGAATAACTGACAGCTGACGACACCACAAACAAACAGGAGAGTCCTAGTCTGGAACTGTGAAGCAGACTCCTGGCGGCAGAGACCTGGAAACAGCAGTAATCATAAGACTAAGTTGTGCAGAGTGGAACTTTCATTACCAGGACTTCTACTAATGCAGTTTCACATGTGCCAGCCATTTCCCTGGAACTGTAGACAAAGCCTTCCAGGTGATAGTCATTGTTTGAAATTTCAGAATGTGCAGTTTTTGTGACAGTCCCAAAGTGATTAAATAATTGCCATGGCATGAAGAACACCAGCAGCCATGAGCATCATCATACAACGAGGGCCTGTTCTGATCCTTAGCTGATACCCACAGGGCGAGCCTTGATTTGGTGATTTCATCGCTGAATTTGGGGAATTAGCCCAGGGGCAGGGTTGGGGGTTTAAGCCACACAGTTGAGGGGATTTAAACATATAGGAGGCATATATGAAATTCTACTATATGAAATTTAACTCATGTAGGAGCTCCAAAAATATACTTTATATTATAGTCTGTATGATTAAAATATATACACAGATACCACTGATGTATCTGATTCATTTGCTAGGGGGATCTTAATTCTTTGAGTTTTAGTAATGCTTTGTTAAAAATTTGAATTAAACTGACAGACACCATTTAAAAAAGATATATGAGTCACCAATAAACGCATGAAAAAATGTTCGTTAGTCATTAGGAAAACATAGATTACAATCACAATGAGCTACCACTCTACACACACACAAGAATTGCTGAAATTAACAACAAAACAGTGACAATACCAAATGTTGGCTAAAATTTGGAAGAATTGAAACTCAAGCACTCTGAGAAAGTGTTTGGAGGTTTCTTATAAAATTAAACATATGCTTACCATAAAAGTCAGCTGCTCCGCTTCCAGGTATTTGCCCAAGAGAAATGAAAGTGTATGCGCACGCAGAGTTGTATACAAACGCTCACAGCAAACAATGTCCACAGCCAAAACCTGGAATAAACTAAGTATCCACTTGTAAGTAAAAATGAATGACTACTGCCACAAGCAACTATATAGATGAATACCCAAAGCATGTCGAGCAAAATAATTCAAACACAAAAGTATATAGACTGTATGATTCTGCTTATGTGAAATCCTAAGAAAGGTAAATTTAAACTATTGTAACAGAAAGCAGATGAGTGGTTGTCTGGGGCTGGGGGCACGAGTATTGATTGCAAAAATCCACAAGGGAATTTTGGATGTGACAGAAATACTAGATGCTTTGATTATGAGGTGGACTGCACAGTACATACATGTGTCAAAACCCTTCAAATTCAACTTAAAATTGATTTATTTTATTGTAGGTCCATTTTGCCTCAATCAAGTTAGTTTTTAAAGCTCCCTAAAATGTGCTTGTTATATTATTAAACAAAAATATTATGACATGAGTTCATATCCCTGCACTGTGGTGTCTGATCCATTAGTGAGGGCGAGGGACGTGCCCTGCAGCTTCTGTCTCCACTTTTCCGAATCAGGCGTTGAGCTTCCTCTGTTTGTACCTCATTTTGGCTTCCTGTTCCTCTCAACCAGACAGCCACTTTGCTAATGGGATTAAGTCTTCTCTGTTAGATGTCAGCAGTGATCAAATAATTCCCCAGTGATTAAATCAAACCCAGTCTCCTTCTGAGTTGAAATATTGATTATTGCCAAGTTCATTTCTTCTTAGTCCTCAGAAGATCCTGTTACTGAAGAGGAAATACCATCAGCGTTTTTTTTCTCTTATTCAACATAGAGACTCCCCCCGACCCCACGGTTGATAGAAATAATGTATTTTTTAGATTAGCCACACATATAGTTGTTCTGTATTGACATATTTTGTCGAATACCAGGAACAACTTTAATAGGACAGAACATGATATTTGGGTCTCTTCATGACAGGCAATGATCAGAAAGTACTTATTAAATGATCAGAAATACGTTCTCCAATCAATTAGTTAAGTACGAGAGATAAAACTCATCTGGTTGGTTGGGTCCGTTGGCTCACAGCTATAATCCCAGCACTTTGGGAGGTCAAGGCAGGCAGATCACTCGAGGTCAGGAGTTTGAGACCAGCCTGGCCAACATGGTGATACCCTATCTCTACTAAAAATACAAAAATTAGCCAGGTGTAGTGGCAGGCACCTGTAGTCCCAGCTACTCAGGAGGCTAAGGCAGGAGAATTGCTTGAACCTAGGAGGCAGAGATTGCAGCGAGCCGAGATTGTGCCACTGCCCTTCAGCCTGGGTGACAAGAGTGAGATTCCAACTTTAAAAAAAAAACAAAAAAAACCCAAAAACCAAAAAAAACACCTCATCTTTAATGCATCATCTGATGAAGTATAGGAAATGTTTTGAAGCAGAAATGAACACTTTTTGGGCTACAGTAAAATGTCATTTCAAAATATAGATTTTCCCAGGAAGAAAAATGACCTCTCAAAGAAGATTTTATATTCTTCACCATAACTGGAGATCAATGGTGCCTTCTGTGATGATGTCACTTGGGACCAGAAATAGCATCTTTTATTAAATCTTGTCTGAGATTGACCCATCCTAAACTGAACACAGCGAGGAAAGCCAAATCTCTGAAATATTCAGTCTCTCCCTCTAACAGGGTTTCTTGCAAGATGGTCCACAATTTTTTCAAGATAAAAAGGTCAGGCTGATATCACAGTGGGGAACTTTTCAAAGCAGATGGTGTCCTTTAATTTTTCCCTTTTGATTCTGATGGCAAATGGCACTGTGATGTCAATTTCCAGGTGCAAAAATTGAGTTGCCCCAGCAGGTATTACTTGTGAAAGCAGCAATCAATAGGAGGAGAAGGAAGTCCCCGCTGCCTGGAAGGTGGGACTGTAGCCCTGCACTCAGCACGGGCTCCTGTCCCTCTCTCAGGTTGGCATCAGGGGAAAGAGGATGAGGCTGAAGGAGGGGAGAAGAGAATGTCTACATAGTCTATTAAAAGGCATCCTAAGGCTCTGGTCCTGGCCTTCTCTCCTCCCACAGGGAAAAATTGGTGTGGTCCAAAGAATCAAAACATCCCAGACTCCTGTTCCCTGGTTTTTATTCTACAAATTGGAAACATCTCAAACATTCTCTCCCCTGACATAAGAACAGTAACTTGAGCTTCTTATACTTTTCTCCCCACGGGTGAGGAGCTCCTTGCAGGCAGGGATGGAGAGTTTCTCTGTGCATTCCATATGCCCGGGGCCCAGTGGTTTAGCTGCTTGGAGTAGGAGCTAGGGAGATGAGAAGGATTTGTGTTCAATATCCTGGAGCCCTGCTTTGTCCAAGGCGACACACCCCAAGCCAGATCATGACTGTCCCCTGACTTGGAAGACTGACTCACTGTCATAGCCAGGGTACCTGGAAATCTGTGATAGGCTAAGTGATTGCATAAAGGACACACCCTTTGCAACCGGATCGTCTGTCACCTTCGGCACCAGGTAGGATCAGAATGCAGCGCAGTGCAGGAGACAGCAAAGCCAGGAGCCAATGAGATGGCCTGTTACAAACGTTCTGTCCAATCCTGGCGTCTGGGTGGTAGCACAGTGAGCCAACCAGAGCCCTGCTTTCAGGAAGGTCGGTGCGGGCAGCCTGTAGCGGAAGTGGGGGAGGAAGAGAACGGAAGGCAACGGGGCCTGAGGGGCAGCAGGAGACTCAGCGATGGCCGCCTGCTTCCCAGGGGATTTCCGGCTTGTGGGCTGAGACATCATGAAGACTTCTCCCCACAACTGCCAAGACGGATGCCCAGCTTCCCTGGGAACTCTCAAAATGAGCCTCCCGTCACCTGGAGCTCTCCGCGTGTTTCTGTATTGTGCAGGATTCAATCTTCGATCTTAATGGATTCACTTATAAATAAAAAATACCACATGGCTGGCAGCCCCAGCACGGCTAGAAATACACATTTTAAAATATGTATGTAAGTTACGAAGTGATATTCATTGAAAATGACCATTTCATGAAGACGAAAGCTTGAAACCTCTACAAACCGCTACGACTCAATGAAAACCAGCAGAACGGCCAACGGTCAGACCGAAGGGGGCGGAGCCGCAGCCGCGCTTAAAGGAGCGCGTGTCACGGTCAGACCGAAGGGGGCGGAGCCGCAGCCGCGCTTAAAAGGAGCGCGTGTTCCACGTGTCTCTGCGAGGGAAAAAGCGCTGTGCCCAGAGAGTTTGAACAGGAGCGCCGCGCACCGAGTTTGCTGGGAGTCCACCTTTATTTGGCCGTGTCCGAGAGTCAGCTAGAGCTCAAACCTCTCTGCCCAGAACAAAGGGCGGTCCACATTTTTTTTTTTTTTTTTTTGAGACAGAGTCTCGCTCCGTCACCAGGCGCCGGGCTGGAGTGCAGTGGCGCGATCTCGGCTCACTGCAACCTCCGCCTCCCGGGTTCAAGCAATTCTCCTGCGTCAGCCTCCCGAGTACCTTGGACTACAGGCGCGCACCACCATGCCCAGCTAATTGTTCTGTATTTTTAGTAGAGACGGGGTTTCACCATGTTGGCCAGGATGGTCTCGATCTCTTGACCTCATGATCCGCCCGCCTCAGCCTCCCAAAGTGCTGGGATGGTCCACATTTTTATACCAGTTTAGGGTCGGGGGCGGTAAG
>CAUYLG010048065.1:0-51294 GCA_963573385.1 Cacajao melanocephalus | reverse complement strand
CGTGTGCTCTACCTATCTAGCCAATACAACCCAATTGCACTCCAGCCTGGGAAAAAAGAGTCAAACACAACCAACAAAAAAAAAAAAAAAAAAAAAAAAAAAAAAAAAAAAAGACGACTGGGAAATCAACAATTCAAAGCTAACATTTTAGAAGTAAAGGCTTCATGTCGGACCACTCCAAACCTTCAAGACAGTTTATACCTTCTACATATATTTTATATTTAAGAGGGTAGATACAGGGACCAGTTCCCATCACAACACAAGTACATATTGAAATAAACCTATTCTTCTCCATGTTGTCATACTATTTCTCCCCAAACAATAAAAGTCACTCAGGCTAATACTAAGACAGACAATCCTAGTGATCACTACAGAGGCTGTACTAGTAACCAGGAAAGGGAAGCAGAGGTGCTTGTTATTGTTGTTCCAATATAGTTCTAAAGGCAACTCCATGTGAGTACTGCTGGTCCAGCCCACATTTAAAGAAACGACAGAGGAAACCAGAGCAGCAGGAAACAGGCAGGAGGGGCAATTACCACAACCCTTTCCCATGGCCTCATTCTCTCCCATGCCACCACTTTCGGCCATATTTCAATCACAACAAAAACCTTCCTTGTCTAAAAGTTCTCTAATTATTGAGAATGAGAGGCAACAGAAAAGCAAATAGGGGAAATCAGAGCTGTGGGAAAATCTCTTGTCACAGGTGTAAACTAGCCATAAGTAGGAAAATCAGCAGTACACTGGCAGCAAGCAAAAGGGCAGTGTGGGAAACTAATCACTTCTGCCTGGTAAGAGAAGCCAAGCCTTCAAAGCAATGGAACGTCGGCCCTAGCTAAGGGGATCCACAGGTGAGTGTACTGGAAGAAAGTTATCATCTCCAGGGAGTGGAATACATTCCATTTCCTGAGGTAAAAGGGGAACACACCAACACAGGATACAGGACAGCTTAGGTATCATGTTCATCTTCCTTCCACCTTTCACAAACTGATACTAAAAAGGATATACAATTCACAGCGAAAAGTAAGGAATGCAATAACTAGTCGCATACTCCTTGGTGAAAAAAAACTGCTGTCATAGCGGAAAAGGAAATATAACAACTGGGTTCACCCAAAAAATTAATTATATGCCCTTCAAATAAAAGAACTTTGGATACCTTCTGGAGACCTGAAAAAAACCCTCAACTAGCTAGGCGCCGTGGTGCACACCTGTAATCCCAGCTACTCAGGAGGCTGAGGTGGAAGAATCGCTTGAGCCCAAGAGCTGGAGGCCAGCCTGGACAACATATGGAGACCACATCTCTAAAATTAACAGTAATTTTGTAAAATCTCTCAATTGTTAGGATACACTAGTGCTATAGAAAGATAATAAGCCTAAATACTGGCAAACCATATACCTTCCTTGAATGTGAGGTAAAAACAATATCCAATAGAAGTGGTAGTAAATGATTGGATTACGTCAAACAGGAAATAACAGTAATAATGATGGGATCAATCCCTAAAGCAAGGATTAAAGACCAGAGCGATGACAGTTGAGATGCGTGGGCAACTAGATTGAAAACTCAGGGGAAAAGGTGGAAAAGCCGACTGGGAAAGTGATTCAGAGGCAAACAGAACTGAGTTGTAATGCACCAATGAAAGAATAACATTTTGAATATGTATTATTAACAGCCAGCGCTCTGCGGTTTACAAAGCGCTCAAAAATCTATATTAATGACTGAACTGTGACTACAGGACTGACCAGACTACAGGAACCGGGGGTGAGGAGAAAAACTGAGTCCGAACTGAGACCAATGCCCTCCAGAATTGAAAAGGAGAAGTAGAATTGAACTGTGCCTCCGGGTAAGCCGGGAAAGGTTAGAGAGCGCAGAAGTTGGGGCTGTAAGAGGGCCAGTCCCAAGACTAGCTACCGGCATGAAAGCGGAAAGGTGATCAGATGGGACCGACAGCGTGGCGGGGAAGCTCCAGTCGACTGGCAGGCACCGAGGTGGGAAAGAAAACCACACCCTCCCGAGCAGAAACCCGAAGGGGGGAGGGGAGGCGCCCCTGGGGCTGGGTGGGGCCCGACCGACCGGGACGTGGTTAAGGAAGAAGCACAAGGCAACGTGAGGGGAAGAGGGAGGAGGGCGCCCGGGCCCGGACACAGAAGGAGCGTGGAGCTGGCGAGTGAAACTCGGCAGGGTCCTCACAGGTGGGCGCCGAGGCAGTCTGAAGGCGGTGGGGTTCAAACGAGCTGAACCCAGAACTAGAAAGCGCAGGCTGCAGCGCTCAGGGCCCTGGAACAGGGAAGGAGAGGGAGAGGATAGCATTACCGCTGCTGCTCTCGGTGGACTCAAGACTTGCTGCCGCCGCCGCCGCTCTTTACCTGCCAATGTGCCTCTTACAAAGCGGCAGCGGCGGCGGCGGCACAGGCTGCCCTACCCGTCACGTGACCTCGCGTCACGGGCGAAGGAGGAGCCACAACACGTAGCTCGTGCGCCGCCTCCCAGCCCGCCGAGACAGCGCGCAGCCTCCGGTAGCCACCACGTCCACCTCAACCCCGCGATGCCAACCGCGCGGAGGTGGGGGGAGACCACGGAAAGGAACAAATAAGGGAGACTTGATGGTATATATTGTACTGGGAGTCATCAGGAGAGTATTACCCACCGTATCCAGGATTCCCACAGCTGCAGTTCGTTGTCGCGCCGTGATGACCTCACAAGGCACTACAGGTTGCTCCCCTGTGGCCACCCCTCTCTCGTCACGTGACGTGGTCCAACCACTGAGGGCAAGCCTGGCCTCCCAAACGTTGCACGAGGGGACTACGACTCCCAACATGCTGCACAGCCAAGGCGACCCCCTATTGCAGCATTTCCCCCGCAGGCTCCTAGACGCACCCGGTAGAGATATTAGTGCTGAAGGAAAGCAGGGACGGAAAACGGACTAAGCTGGCTTGAAGGACTAATACTACTGAATGCTCCCCGCCTGGTAGCAGAGCGTGGTGCCTGCTGGGAGGTGTAGTCCTGGCGGGGGGTGGGGTTCCGCTCTCAAGTTCCTGCGCTTGCTCTGCGGTCCGCCCCCTGCGCGGGAAAACGCCAACGGTTCGCAAGAGCCACCGCAAAGCGGAAGGGCAGCTCGTTTTCGGTCTTGTTCAATGCGGTTCTAGTTTTGTCCTCCCAAGCCCCTTCTGGGTGAAAAGACTAACATCTATTGAACGCCTACTCTATGTCAGCTGTTTATGCAATCTTTTTTTTTTGAGACGGAGTCTCTATCGCCCAGACTGCACTGTCGCGATCTCAGCCCACTGCAAACTCTGCCTCCCGGGTTCAAGCGATTCTTCTCCCTCAGCCTCCAGAGTAGCTGGGACTACAGGCGACCGCCACCATGCCCGGCTATTTTTTGTATTTTTAGTAGAGACGGGGTGTCACCATATTGGCCAGGCTGGTCTCGAACTCCTGACCTTGTGATCGGTCTGCCTTGGCCTCCCAAAGTGCTGTGGTTACAAGCGTGAGCCACCGCTCCTGGCCTATACTATCATTTATATTATATAATCAGCTCCCTGAGTCCAGGATTTCCCCTACTTAAGGATTAAAAAAAGAAGCTTGGAGTTGTTTTTTGACGGAAGAGACCCAGGTTTTCTGTCTTGGAAAATTGCCTAATGACCTCCTCTCAATAGGCTCTGACCTGTTGTCAACTCTAAGAATTAAACATAAATAAGATGATGGTTTTTAACTGTAGCATAGTATTTTAAAGTATTTTCCATTTATTGGCCTATTTGGATGTGAGACAGATCTGGCTGCAATATCGGTCACCTCATTGATCACCAGGGTTGATTTGGATGATCTGGCTGGCTAGGCAGGTGGTCCCTCCCAAAGCTGCATGCTCAGTCGAAAAGAAGGAATATACCCCATAGAAGAGGACTGGTCAAGGGTATAGGAGTAGCTGCGCGCCCTTGTTAACAAGCTCTCAGGGTCCTCCAAACAAGCTCTGGCCTGTTTTATCCCAGGCTAGTTACATTCAAGGACTTTGCAGTCCCCACAGGCATTACCTCAATTGGAGCCTTCCTCTGTGATAGCACCACTTCATCGGCTTGTGAAAATTAAATGAGATTATGTAAAATGCCTGCTTGGCACATAATAAACCCTTGATAAGTATCAGTAATCATTTTCACATTTTATTCATTGGGCCCAACAGGTCTAAGTAAGGTAGAAAGGGAAATTAGCTTATACTGAACTTTGTACAGGGTACTACGCTAATTACTAATTTGCTAGTTATTAAGTAAAACAATCACTCTTGTTGCCCAGGCCAGAGTGCAATGGCGATCTCGGCTCACCACAACCTCTGCCTCCAGGGTTTAAGTGATTCTCCTGCCTCAACGTCCAGAGTAGCTGGGCTTACTGGCATGTACCACCACACCTAGCTAATTTTTTG
The DNA here is from genome assembly GCA_963573385.1 of Cacajao melanocephalus. Taxonomy (NCBI): domain Eukaryota; kingdom Metazoa; phylum Chordata; class Mammalia; order Primates; family Pitheciidae; genus Cacajao; species Cacajao melanocephalus. The sequence continues at coordinate 46,888 of CAUYLG010048065.1, read as the reverse complement.
TATTTTTAGTAGAGACGGGAGTTTCTCCATGTTGGTCAGGCCGGTTTCAAACTCCCGACCTCAGGTGATCGGACCACTTCTGCCTCCCAAAGTGCTGGGATTACAGGCGTGAGCCACCACACCCAGCCAAAACAATTGAAATCTTAAACAGTCCTGCCTCATTCAAGGAAAGCCTTTGTTAATCATCTGAATTAAAGAATGCTCAGGCTGGCCGGGCACGGTGGCTCATGCCTGTAATCCAAGCACTTTGGAGGCCAAGGCGGGCAGATCACCTGAGGTTGGGAATTCAAGACCAGCCTGACGAACATGGTGAAACCCTGTCTTAAAAAAAAAAAAATTAAAAAAAGAAAAAGAAAAAAAAATGCTCACGCTATGCCTTTAACAAATGGAACTGGCCAGCATGGTGTCTCATGCCTGTAATCCTAGCATTCTGGGAGGCAATGCAGGCAGATCACCTGAGGTCAGGAATTCCTGACCAGCCTGGCCAACATGGTGAAACCCCATCTCTACTAAAAACTACAAAATATTAGCCAGGCGTGGTGGTGGTGGGCGCCTGTAATCCCAGCTACTCAGGAAGCTGAGGCAAGAGAATGGCTCGAACCTGTAAGACACAGAATTTATCATCATTACCATTCGTGTGTAGGTGTATCTTTTCTCAACACTTTTGATAGTGAGCCCGGATTGTGTCTTGTCTGTTCAACTTCCTCCTCTTTGTCCTGCTGCTTTATAGAAATGTGTGAGACCGTCAAAGATAAAAACCACCCTTTTGTTTCCTAGGATCTTAGTGGGAAAAAAAAACCAAAAACACCCTTGAGAGTCTTAATGGACAGATCAGGAGAAAAGGATTCTGAAAGGATGTATACAAAGTTGATAACAGTAGCTGGCTCTGAGGCGTTGGAAAGAGGTTTGGGATTGTGGTATGATCTCGGCTCACTGCAACCTCCGCCTCCCAGGTTCAAGCAGTTCTCCCTCAGCCTCTTGAGTAGCTGGGATTACAGGCCCATGCCACCATGCCCAGCTAATTTTTGTATTTTTAGTAGACATGGGATTTCACCATGTTGGTCAGGCTGGTCTTGAACTCCTGACCTCAGATGATCCGCCCACCTCAGCCTCCCAAAATGCAGGAATTACAGGCGTGAGCCACCATGCCCAGCCTGAGATGCTAAACTTTGAATGTAGAGACCAAAAGAAGTAATCTTAATGTCACTGTGTGAGGCCTTTTTGGAAAAGCCAAAAAGATTCCCTAAATCCCAGCTACTAGGGAGGCTGAGGCAGGAGGATCGCTTGAACCCAGGAGTTGAGTCTGAAATGGAGCAGGGATCCTTCTTAAAAGCCTGTCAGGCCTCCCAAGCATAAAAATAACAATTCTAGACTGGACTCACACCTGTAAACTCAGCACTTTGGGAGGCCAAGGAAGGAGGATTTCGAATTGCTCTAGTATATTGACTTTGGAAACAAAAGACATCGTTCTATTTATAGCATTCTGTTTTTGGCAGTGGTATTTCCATTTACAAAATTTAGTAATTCTAGATTGTGATAATGTCAAATCCTAGAAAACACAGCATTCCTACATGTGATTTTAACATTATTCTCAAAGAGCTGTTGGCCGAAGATTCATTTCATGAATCCAGTTTTTCCAAAATAGAAAATTCTGATGATTCAGATGATCCTGATGTTAGGTCTGTTTAGAAATAACTCTAAGAACAGTTTTTTATACTTTATGCTCACATTGAAAACCAGCCAGATTTGCTTCAGCCTCAATGAGCATGTTTATGTGAAAAAATTAAATGAGCACTAGCAGTGAGCTGCACTTTTTTTTTCTAAACCAGGGAAGGGTTAAAAACCATTGCTTGGGCTAGACAAAGTGGTTCACGCCTGTAACCTCAGCACTTTGGGAGGTCAAGACGAGAGGATCCCTTGAGCCCAGGAGTTCAAGACCAGCCTCACCAATACAGCAAAACCCTGTCTCTACTAAAAAATACAAAAATTAGCTGGGAGTGGTGGCACACACCTGTAGACTCAGCTACTCAGGTGGCTGAGGCACAAAAATCACTAGAACCAGAGAGGTAGAGATTGCAGTGAGCCAAGATCATTCCACTGCACTCCAGCCTGGGCAACAGAGCAAGACACTGTCAAAAAACAAACAAACAAACCCTGTAAACCCAGCACTTTGGGAGGCCAAGGCGGGTGGATCACCTGAGGTCAGGATTTCAGTACTGGCCTGGCCAACATGGCAAAACCCTGTCTCTACTAAAAATACAAATATTAGGCCACGTGCGGTGGATCACGCCTGTAATCCCAGCACTTTTTGGACAAGGTCAGGAGTTTGAGACCAGCCTGGCCAACATGGTGAAACCCTGTCTCTACTAATCTACTTAAAAAATACAAAAATTAGCTGGGCTTGGTGGCATGCGCCTGTAATCCCAACTACTCAGGAGGCTGAGGCGGGAGAATTGCTTGAACCTGGGAGGTGGAGGTTGCAGTGAGCCAAGATCCAGCCACTGTACTCCAGCCTGGGTGACAGAGCAAGATTCTGTCTCAAAAAAAAAAAAAAGGGGCTGGATGCAGTGATTCACCCCTGTAATCCCAGCGCTTTGGGAGGCTGAGGTGGGCGGATCACAAGGTCAGGAGATCAAGACCATCCTGGCCAATATGGTAAAATCCTGTCTCTCTCTCTCTTTTTTTTTCAAAGAGATGGGGTTTCTCCATGTTGTCCAGGCTGGTCTCAAACTCCTGACCTCAGGTGATCCGCCCACCTCGGCCTCCCAAAGTGCTGGGATTACAGGCGTGAGCCACCACGCCCGGTGGTAAAACCCTGTCTCTACTAAAAATACAAAAATTAGCTGGGCATGGTTGCACGCACCTGTAATCCCAGCTACTCAGGAGGCTGAGGCAGGAGAATTGCTTGAACCTAGGAGGTGGAGGTTGCAGTGAACTGAGATCACGCCACTGCACTTCAGCCTGGGAGACAAGATCGAAACTCTGTCTCAAAAGAAAAATAAAAAGGCCAGGTGTGGTGGCTCCTGCCTGTAATCCCAGCACTTTGGGAGGCTGAAACAGGCGGATCATGAAGTCAGGAGTTCAAGACCAGCCTGACCAACATGGTGAAAACTCATCTCTACTAAAAATACAAAAATTAGCCGGGCATGGTGGCACACGCGTTTAATCCCAGCTACTCAGGAGGCTGAGGCAGAATTGCTTGAACCCAGGAAGCAGAGGTTGCAGTGAGCCAAGACTGTGCCACTGTACTCCAGCCTGGGTGGTGACAGAGCAAGACTCTGTCTCAAAAAAATTAAAAAATTAGCCAGGTGTGGTGATGCATGCCTAGTAGTCCCAGGTCCTTGGGAGGCTGAGGCACAAGAATTATTTCAACCTGGAGGCAGAGGTTGCAGTGAGCCAAGATTGCGCCACCGCACTCCAGCCTGGGCAGCAAAGAGAGACTCCATCTCAAAAAACAAAACCAAAAAAACCCTTTGCTTATGGCCAGGCATGGAGGCTCACACCTGTAACCCCATAATTTTTGGAGGCCAAGATTGGCAGATTGCTTGAGTCCAGGAGTTTGAGACCAGCCTGGGCTACATGGCAAAGTCTCATCTCTACAAAGAAATGCAAAAATTAGCCGGTGCTGGTGGTACACACCAGTAGTACAAGCTACTGGAGGGGGCTGAGGTGGGAGGATCAGTTGAGCCTGGGAGGTCAAGGCTACAGTGAGCCATGATCACACCACTGCACTCCAGCCTGGGCAACAGAGCTAGACACTGTCTCAGTAAAAACAAATCTTTTCTTATAAGCCATTCAGGAAGTCACATTTTAAGCATGAGCTGCCTGATTCTTGCTTAACAGATCAGGAGATTGCTTGGTGCTCTGGAAATACATGCCCTCCTTTCTCCCACTATAAAACCTCAATATACATGTTTGTTTTATTGCACCAGGCAAGTACCCTAGTTTAATTCAGTAATAAGTTCAGCCTTGGCCACATACCAAGACCTCACCTCTAAATAAAAATAAAAATAGACCAAGCATAGAAGCTCACATCTATAATCCCAGCATGTTGGGATGCCAAGGCAGGAGGATCACTTGAGCCCAGGATTTCAAGACCAGCCTGGGCAACATAGGGAGATCTCATCTCTACAAAAAGTCAAAAAATTGGCCGGGCATGGTGGGTCAAGCCTGTAATCCCAGCACTTTGAGAGGCCAAGGCAGGCTGATCACTTGAGGTCGGGAGTTCAAAACCAGCCTGACCAACAGGAAAAAACCTTGTCTCTACTAAAAATACAAAATTAGCCAGGCATGGTGGCGTACGCCTGTAATCCCAGCTACTTGGGAAGTTTAGGCAGGAGAATCTCTTGAACCTGGGAGGCAGAGGTTGCAGTGAGCCGAGATTGCACCATTGCACTCCAGCCTGGGCAACAAGAGTGAAACTCTGTCTGAAAAGAAAAAAAAAAAAGCCGGCGCGGTAGCTCACGCATGTAATCCCAGCACTTTAGGAGGCCAAGGTGGGTGGATCACCGGCGATCAGGAGTTCTAGATCAGCCTGGCCAACATGGTGAAACCCCATCTCTACCAAAAATACCAAAAAAAATTAGCCAGGCATGGTGGGGCACTCTGTAATCCCAGCTACTTGGGAGTCTGAGGCAGGAGAATTTCTTGAACCCAGGAGGCAGAGGCTGCAGTGAACCAAGATCATGCCACTGCATTCCAGCCTGGGTGATAGAGAGACTTGGCTGCAAAAAAAAAAAAAAAGAAAGAAAGAAAGAAAGACCCAGCCTGGCGCGGTGGCTCACACCTATAATCCCAGCACTTTGGGAGGCCAATGTGGGTGGACTACTGGAGGTCAGGAGGTCTCTACTAAAAATACGAAAGTAGCTGGGCATAGTGGTGTTCGCCTGTTATCCCAGCTACTCAGGAGGCTGAGGCAGGAGAATCGCTGAACCTGGGAGGTGAAGGTTGTAGTGAGCCGAGATCCTACCACTGCACTCCAGCCTGGGCAAAAAGGAGAGAAACTCCATCTCAAAAAAAAAAAAAATAGGGATAGAAAAATTAATCAGAGTTTAAGCTAGACTTCACAGACATCCACTGCCATGAGAGGAGTGTGCTTGCTTTCCATTCATAAGAACACAGACTCTTCCTCTTCCCCTGACAAGAACAGCTAAACAAACGTAAGGAAACAATTCCTTAGCAATGTAGGGAAAAAGATTTAGAACCACACTGCACTCCATGTAACTGTTAACCTAAATAACAGAGAGAGGCTCTCTAAAGAAAAAGGTATTTATTCTGAAATAAGGCATTGCAATGGGAATTCATATACCATAGTAAACTATGTGTGTATTCAGGAAAGTAAAAGAGGACAAAATTTTCAAAGGAGAGATGACAAGGACTGTACAGTTGTTTTGAGGTAATTATCTTTGGCTATTAATCCAAGGGTTAATAACAAGGATAATGCTAGTTTGAGGTTGGGTAGGCAATTGTTGGGCAAATGTCCTTTGTAGAAGTATTTGTTTGTGTAAGATTGTGATGGCCATTGTCCAAGGTTGCAGTTTGGCAGTCTTTTGTGACAGTTTTTGTTTTCAGGCATTTATGTATGAGAATCCTCTGTTCATGGTCTTCCTCAGCACTATTTTTCAGGGTTTATTCTTGTTGTGGTTGTTGTTTTGAGACAGAGTCTCACTCTGTCGCCCAGGCTGGATTGCAGTGAGGCAATCTCGGCTTACTGCAACCTCTGCCTCCTGGGTTCAAGTGATTCTCCTACCTCAGCCTCTGGAGTAGCTGAGATTACAGGCACGAGCCATCATGCCCAGGTAATTTTTGTATTAGAGACGAGGAGGGGGGTTCCACCATATTGGTCAGGCTGGTCTTGAACTCCTGACCTCCTGATCCGCTGGCCTTGGCCTCCCAAAGTGCTGGGATTATAGGTGTGAGCCACCAAGCCTAGCCTGTTGTCGTTTTGACACAAGTGACTCGATTTTGATTCTGACAGCTTTCATATACCAAGTGGCTTAAGGTAAAAGGGGAAACCTAACATTTGTTGTCTGTCAGGCACAGTTCTTCTTATCTTTATCCCAATTATAAATATTCAAGGTAATTATTCTGATTTTACAGAACAGGGAGTGGAGGACACATTAAATAGGTGACCCAGGATTCTAAACTTTTTTTTTTTTAGAGATGGGGTCTCACTATGTTGCCCAGGCTGGAGTGCAGTGGCTATTCACAGGCGCGATCTTACTACTGATCAGCACAGGAGTTTTGACCTGCTCCATTTTCAGCCTGGGCCGGTTCACCCCTCCTTAGGCCACCTGGTGGTCCCCCACTCCCGGGAAGTCACCATATAGATGCCGAATTTAGTGTGGACACCTGATCGGCATAGCACACTATAGCCCAGAACTCCTGGGCTCAAGCGATCCTCCCACCTCAGCCCCCTGAGTAGCTGGAACAACAGGAACACACCACTGCACCTGGCAACTTTTTTTTTTTTTCCGAGAAGGAGTCTTGCTCTGTAGCCCAGGCTGGAGTGCAATGATGTGATCTCGGCTCATTGCAACCTCTCTGCCTCCCACGTTCAAACAATTCTCCTGTCTCAGCCTCCCGAGTAGCTGGGACTATAGGCACCTGCCACCACGCCTGGCTAATTTTTGTATTTTTAGTAGAGACAGTGTTTCACCATATTGGTCAGGCTGGTCTTGAACTCCTGACCTCAGGTGATCCACCCACCTCCGCCTCCCAAAGAGCTGGGATTACAGGAGTAAGCCACCGTGCCCAGCCTAAACTATTATTCCAAAGCCAGTGCTCTTTCTACTAAGCTGCCACTCTATAGAAAATTGTCAATTTTTTTTTTTTTTGAGACAAGGTGTCACTCTGTCACCCAGGCTGGAATGTAGTGGTGGGATCAGGGCTCACTGCATCCTGGACCTCCTGGGCTCAGATGATTCTCTCACCTCAGCCTCCCAAGTAGCTAGGACTATAGGTGCATGCCAACACGCCTGGCTAATTTTTTTTTTTTTTGAGACAAAGTCTTGCTCTGTTACCAAGCTGGAGCGCAGTAGCGCAATCTTGGCTCACTGCAACCTCAGCCGCCCGGGTTCAAGCGATTCCCTTGCTTCAGCCTCCCATGCCTGGTTAATTTTAAAATCTAATTAAATTTAGTTTTTATAGAGATAGTGTCTTGCTATGTTTCCCAGCCTAGTCTTGAACTCCTCGCCCCAAGTGATCTTCCTGCCTTGGTCTCCCAAAGCACTGAGGCTACAGGCTTGAGCCACCATGCCTAGCCCTCTATGTAACATTTAGAAAAACAAAATTAAAAGGTAAACAATAGATCTGGCCAGGTGCAGTGGCTCACGCTTGTAATCCCAGCACTTTAGGAGGCCGAGGTGGGCAGATCATGAGACCAGGAGATGGAGACCACCCTGGCCAACATGGTGAAACCCCGTCTCTACTAAAATACAAAAAAAAAAAAAAAAAATTAGCTGGGCGTGGTGTGCACAGGTAGTCCCAACTATTAGGGAGGCTAAAGCAGGGGAATTGCTTGAACCCAGGTGGCGGAGGTTGCAGTGAGCCAAGATTGTGCCACTGCACTCCAGCTTGGCAACAGAGCAAGACTTTGTCTCAAGAAAAAAAAAAAATTAGCCAGGTGTGTTGGCATGCACCTGTAGTCCTAGCTACTTGGGAGTCTGAGGTAAGAAGAATCACCTGAGCCCAGGAGGTCCAGGATGCAGTGAGCCCTGATCCCACCACTACATTCCAGCCTGGATGACAGAGTGACACCTTGTCTCAAAAAAAAAAAATTGACAATTTTCTATAGAGTGGCAGCTTGGCTTAGTAGAAAGAGCACTGGCTTTGGAATAAAAGTTTAGGCTGGGCATAGTGGCTCACTCCTGTAATCCCAGCACTTTGGGAGGCCGAGGTGGGTGGATCACCTGAGGTAAGGAGTTCAAGACCAGCCTGACCAATATGGTGAAACACCGTCCCTACTAAAAATACAAAAATTAGCCAGGCATGGTGGCAGGTGCCTGTAATTCCAGCTACTCGGGAGGCTGAGGCAGGAGAATCGCTTGAACCTGGTAGGTGGAGGTTGTAGTGAGCCGAGATAGCGCCACTGCACTCCAGCCTTGGGTGATAAAAGTGAAACTCTGGGGGAAAAAAAAGCATTCTCTTATTTGGGTAATAGGACTACAAATTGTCATAAACGTTTGGAAAACAAAAAGTCGTAACATATTAAAAGCATTGAACTCCATTCTTATACTCTGCCCTAAGGAAATAATTTTAACTTTTTTTTTTTTTTTGAGACAGGGTTTCACCAGGTGGGCCAGACTGGTCTTGAACTCCTGACCTCAGGCAATCCATCCACCTTGGCCTCCCAAAGTGCTGGGATTACAGGTGTGAGCCACCACGTCCAGCCAGGAAATAATTTTAAAAATGGAAAAGTTGTTATGCAGAGAAAACATTTACATCAGGTTTATTTGTAACTGCAAATATTGGAAGCATCTGACATATCTGACTGTAGAGGAATGGTTAAGTAAATTATGGTATTCATGATAGATCATATTATGCAGCCTTTATAAATAACATTTTCAAAAAACATGCCAGGACATGGGAAAATGCTTGCTATGTACTTTTAGGTATAAAGCCAAAACCAAATCTGTGAGTAAATATAACTATGTAAGAACACAATGCATAAGAAGGGCTATAAAAATACATCAAAAGAATAGTAACATGGGCTACGTTTAGAAAATGGCAATTTAGACAACATTTTCACTTCTCTGTAATTTCAAACTGCTTTTAATACTCAGGTCTTAGGCCCAGCTACTTGGGAGGCTGAGGCAAAAGAATCGCTTGAACGCAGGAGGCAGAGGTTGCAGTAAGCCGAGATCACACCACTGCATTCCAGCCTGGGCGACACAGCGTCCATCTCAAAAATTAAAAAAAGGTATTCAGGTCTTACTTTTATTATTTAAATAATGTTTAAGCAAATATTTAGAGCTATTGAAGGTTGTATGCTTTTAGAGAGAAATCCATTGTATATGAATATAATAGCTTATCAGGGAAGATCCAATTTCTAGGATGTTGTTATGGACTGAATTATGGTCCCCCCACCCCACAATTTGTATGTGGAAGTACTACAGTATGTGACTGTATTTGGAGCTAAGATGTTTAAAGAGGTAATTGAGGTAGTTAAGGTTAAATTAGATCATCGGGGTGGACCCTAATTTAACTAATCCAATAGCTCTTTTTTTTTTTTTTTTTTTTTCCAAATGAGATGGAAGTCTTGCTCTGTCACCAGACTGGAGTGCAGTGGTGCAATCTTGGCTCACTGAACCTCTGCCTCCCGGGTTCAAGTGATTCTCCTGCCTCAGCCTCCGAGTAGCTGGGATTACAGGCAGGCACCACCACACCCGGCTAATTTTTGTATTTTTAGTAGAGAGGGCGGTTTCACCATATTTGTCAAGCTGGTCTTGAACTCCTGACCTCATGATCCACCCACCTTGGCCTCCCAAAGTGCTGGGATTACAGGCATGAGCCATGGTGCCCAGCCGATTTTTTGTATTTTTTTAGTAGGAGGGGATTTCATTGTGTTGCCCAGGCTGGTGTCAAACTCCTGAGCTCAGGCAATCTGCCTGCCTCTGCCTCCCAAAATGCTGGGATTACAGGCATGAGCCACTGCGTCCCAGTGCATATACTTTAAATCATCTTTAGATTCTTTATTTTTTATTTATTTTTATTTTTATTTTTTTACAAGACGGGGTTTCACCATGTTGGTCAGGCTGGTCTTGAACTCCCAATCTCAGGTGATCCGCCCGCCTTGGCCTCCAAAGTGCTTGGATTACAGGCGTGAGCCATAATATAGATTCTTTATAATACTTAATACTTTTTAAAATACTGTGTAAATAGTTGTATTGTTTAGGGAATAATGACAAGTTAAAAAAAAGTATGTATTTTCAGTACAGACACAGTTTTTTTTTGTTTTTTTTTTTTTGGTCAGAGATGTGGTCTTGCTATGTTGTCCAGGCTGGACTAGAACTCTTGTGCTCAAGGGATCTTCCCACCTCAGTCTTCCAAGTAGCTGGACTACAGGTGTGCACCATGAAGCCTGGCCTTCCTCCCACCTCCAATTTTTTTTCTTTTGAGTCAGATTCTTGCTCTGTTGCCCAGACTGAGTGCAGTGTTATGATCACTGCTGACTGCAGCCTCAACCTCCCAGACTCAAGTGATCATCCTCCCCCCTCAGCTTCCTGAGTAGCTGGGACTACAGTCCTGCTCCACGACAACTGGCTAATTTTGTGTGTGTGTGTATGTTTTGTAGAGACAGGATTTCACCATGTTGCTCAGGCTGTCCAATATTTATGATCTGCCATTGGTTGAATCCAGAGATATGGAGGGTTGGCTGTACTCTGTTTTTAATTTTTAATTTAATTTAATTTTTTTTTTTTTGAGACAGAGTCTCTCTCTGTTGCCCAGGCTGGAGTACAGTGGCAGGATCTCGAATCACTGCAACCTCTGCCTCCTGGGTTCAAGCAATTCTCCTGTCTCAGCCTCCCAAGTAGCTGGGATTACAGGCATGTGCCATCATGCATGGCTAATTTTTGTACTTTTAGTAGAGACGGGGTTTCACCATCTGGCCAGGCTGGTCTCAAACTCCTGACCTCAGGTGATCCGTTCGTCTTAGGCTCCCCAAGTGCTGGGATTACAGGAATGAGCCATCTTGCCTGGCCTATTTATTTTTTTGAAACTATTATCTTGTTCTGTTACCCAGACTGGAGTGCAGTGGCACGATCTCAACTCACTGCAACCTCTGCCTGCTCTCCAGGGTTCAAATGATTCTCCTGCCTCAGCCACCTGAGTAGCTGGGACTACAAGGTGTGCACTACCATGCACGGCCAATTTTTGTTTTTTTTTTTTTAGTAGAGACAGGGTTTCTGACTGCCTCAGCCTCCCAAAGTGCTGGGATTACAGGCGTGAGCCACCGAGCCCAGCTTTTATTATTTTTCTAAGTCAGGGTCTCACTCGGTTGCCCAAGCTGGAGTGCAGCAGTGGGAACATGGCTCACTGCAGCCTTGACCTTCTGGGTTCATGCAATCCTTCTGCCTCAGTCTCTGGTGTAGCTGGGACCACAGGTGCACCCCCCATGCCCAGCTAATTTTTTAATTTTTTTGAAGAGATGGGGTCTCATTTTGTTGCCCAGGCTAGTCTCAAACTCCTGAGCTCAAGCGATACTTCAGTCTCCCAAAGGGCTTAGGATTACAGGTGTGAGCTACCATGCCTGGCCCTAGTGTACTTTACAACCAGAATAACTCCTCTGACTACTTCTCAAAAGCAGAGCTCCAGCTTTCCTCTCCCACTTTATCTTTCCTGCTCATTGGAGCCCCTTCCTCCTCCATCCTAAGACTTTTAGTACTCTGTACCCTTGGTCTGCCACTAGCCCCCACTCTCCCTGCAACACCTACATTCTCATAACCCAAGTCTCACTTCCTCCTCAGGCTGACCTCTCCAGAGAATCCCAGCCCTCATTAACCCCTAGCCCCATCTCACACACTGAAACTCTCTGTTGTATTAACTCATCATTTGTGTGGGTCTTTTTATTCAAACAGACTATTAATATCAATTATTTTGAAAGAAGAAAAGCCCATCTTGTACTTATTCTGAACTTTCTTGTGGTCTGTCTCTCATGGAACTGAGTGAATGGACTCTGTAAATTCTTATGGTTTAAAGAGGAGAAAAGGAAAACTAATATATGACCTAAGGAGTGGACAGAAGCAGAAAAATAAATAAATAAATGGAAAATGAATATAGTCAGCCCGCCACATCCGTAGGTTCCTCATCCATGGATTCAACCAACCACAGATGGAAAATAGTCAAAAATAAATATAACAATTCAAAAATAAAAAAAAACAGGGCTGGGCACGGTGGCTCATGCCTCTAATCCCAGCACTTTGAGAGGCCAAGGTGGGCAGATCACGTGAGGTCAGGGGATCAAGACCAGCCTGGCCAATATAGTGAAACTCTGTCTCTGCGAAAAATACAAAAATTAGCCAGGTGTGGTGTCAGGTGCCTGTAGTCCCAGCTAGTTGCGAGGCTGAGGCAGGAAAATCACTTGAACCCAGGAGGTGGAGGTTCCAGTGAGCCAAGATCATGCCACTGCACTCCAGCCTGGGCAACAAAAGGAAAACTCCATCTCAAAAAAAGAAAAAGAAAAAAACAAAACAAAAAACACACAAGTTTTAAAATACAGCATTGGCCGGGCACGGTGGCTCAGGCCTGTAATCCTAGCACTTTGGGAGGTCGAGGTGGGTGGATCACCTGAGGTCAGTTGTTCAAGACCAGCCTGGCCAACATGGTGAAACCTCATCTTTATTAAAAAACAAAACAAAACAAACAAACAAACAAAAACCACAGCATTACAACTATTTACATAGCATTTGGGATTATAGGCATGGGCCACTGTGCCTGGCCTCATGTCTGTATTTCTAGCACCTAGCACAAGATCTAGCTCATAGTAAGCACAGAATAAGTATTTTTTAAATGAAGAGTGATGTTTCTGAAGACTTATATTGTAAAATCTGTTTTGCACTTTCACATTTTGCTTTCAAGGAGGATTCTAGAAACCAATACACACGCACGTACATACGCAAGTTAGAATTTATCAAATTCTAGAGATGGAAGGAATCTAAGACAAGTTTGACCTAGGGTTTATTGTATGCCTACTATGTGCCCAGCTATGTTCTGGGTGCTGTGAAGAATAAAATGAAAAAACAATCCTTGACACAACGTTTCACAATGCTAGCACAATATAGTTTGTTTTCAACAAATGTCTAATGAAAAATAGGAAGAGAGACTAGGAGAAGGTTACAAGCCAGGAGTTTGAGACCAGCCTGGGCAACATTGGGAAACCCCATCTCTACAAAAAATATAAAAATTACCTGGGTGTGGTGGCATGCTGGAGAGATAATCCAGGCAGTCAGGAATTTCAGGCAGGAGAAACTGTGTAAACAGGCAGAGGAGAAGTTAAGTCCAAGATAGATTCAAAAACCAGTTTCGCAGGACTCCATGTTTGGGTCCTCTTCCACGAACACTCTTGTGGAAGCTGTCTTTCTCTTTCCTGGATTTCCCCTCTGGGGGTCCCCTTCTACACTCTCTCATGGAAGCCTGTCTTCCCCTCCTAAACTCTCTCTCTCCCTATTCCTTTCCACTCAGTGTGGAAGCTGCTTTCCTCTCCTGGATTCCATCTTTCTGGATTCTCTAACTCAGTGTGAGAGTTAGCTGTTTCTTTCTCTCTCCTTCTCCTGTTTCTCTCTCTCTCTCTCCAAATAAATCACTTTCTACAAACAAACAAACAGACAAGCAAACAAACAAAAAACCAGTTTCGCTACAGGGAAGGTACTTTGGGAGTCGATGTAGTGAAGATAAAAGTGTTATAGAGATCAGTATCTGATTGTACAGGGTCTTACATGCCAGCCTAAATAATTTATTTCCTTCATGCCTATAATCCCAGCACTTTGGGAGGCTGAGGCGGGCAGATCACCTGAGATTAGAAGTTCGAGACCAGCCTGACCAATATGGTGAAACCTCGTCTTTAAAAAAAAAAAAGGAAGAAGAATAATTTATTTCCTCCTGTTACTAATCCCTGCTAAAATCTCTTTCTATAAACATTTGAGGGTCAATAGGGGTCTTCGGAAGTAGAAAAACCCGTAGAGACACTGAGGAATTAAATTGTAATGGAGGAATGACAGGTGGTGGGTTGCTATTTTAGATGAGGAGGCCACCCCTTCAGATCCTCTACTGATATGGCACCAGTTCTGACAACTTGAGGGTGGGCCAGCTGTGATCACTAAAGAAAGAACACTTTTGATGGCGCTCACTTGCATATCAACTTTAAATTAGTAAACTTGAGCAAAACTCTTCGATTGCTCTTCTAAGAATGAACACATCATAGTCATGAGGAGAAACCTGTTCTAATGAGGACGAGTATAATTCCCAGACCAGCCAGAAAAGAAAATACACTGCCCACAGCACCCAAGAGAGGGAAGGAGAGGGCTTGACAACCTGTTCGACCCAGACCTTCCCCAATATTCCCCCAGCCAAATGAGAATCTCCTAGCAGCTTGTGCCTTGTTTCAGGCCAAAGGTAGTTCAGTATGGCCTTTTGCAAGGACAGAATGGCTACACCTGTTGGCTCCTTAAAAGTAAGACCAGGCCAGGCATAGTGGCTCATGCCTGTAATCTTAGCACTTTGGGATGCAGGAGGATGGCTTAAGCCCAGGATTTCAAGACCAGGCCAGCAACATAGTGAGACCCAGTTTCTTAAAAAAAAAAAAAAAAAAAAAAAAGACCAATTGCCTTTGCCTTTTGGTTGAAAAACCACAATACTTCTTGACATTTCTGACGGTCATATCTGGGAAATGACTCCTGAGCTCAACTCCTTCATCTTCCTGGCATAGAAGGAAATATTATCCTTATTTTAAAGAGGAGGATTTGAGGCCCAGAGAGATTAACTGCTATTCTTTCCTCTCCCTAGACAAGCAATTATTGTGGTCCACTAAATAAATGGCTAAGAATGTATTAGGTGACGGGAGACAATATATCAGATTTTGTCTTCAAGGCCTTCATAATCTAACAGGTAAACACATATGCAAATCCTTTAAGTGTGTGGAAATAGAGAATTAATTGTACCAGAAGGGGCAGGGCACCAGGTAAGACCTCAGAGAGGAGAAACTGAGTGTGCAGGATACAAAAAGACTGAGTTAGGCTCAGGTGCGTCTTATCACGTACAAATTCTTGAAAGAAATCTTAAAGAGCTTAGCTCAATATTTCAGGCCGGCGAGGTGGCTCACACCTGTAATCTCAAAACTTCGGGAGGCCGAGGCCAGCGGATCACAAGTTCAGGAGTTTGAGACCAGCCTGGCCAATATGGTGAAACTCCATCTCTACTAAAAATACAAAAAGTAGCCAGGCGTGATGGTGCGTGCCTAAGGTCCCAGCTACTCTGGAGGCTGAGGTGGGAAAACTGCTTGAACCCAGAAGGTGGAGGTTTCAGTGAGCCAAGATTGTTCCACTGCACTCCAGCCTGGGCAGCGGAGTGAGACTCTGTCTCAAAAAAAAAAAAAAAAAAAGATTTTGGCTCAATTTTTTCAAGTCAGATAATATTCTAGTACTATAGGTCAATGGTCACTCTAGGCCATGGAGCTGTTCACCCTGCTCCAGCCAGCTGAGGTTGGTGGTTGTAGCAGGTCATGTGACCTGCCCAGTGCTGCACCTTCAGTAGAGGCCATCAGTACCCATGGTGGGCATGAGGGGAAGATTTTCCTGGTTTCTGAGTATGAGTAAAGTGTTCCTAAACAGTCTAGAGATGCATTCAGCCAAGGTCCCCAGGCTTAAGTGGAATGCAGCTCCAACAAATGCTGGGACCTTAAAAAGAAAAACTCATGCTGGTACGGTGGCTCACATCTGTAATCACAGCACTTTGAGAGGCCAAGACAGGTGGATCCCTTGAGGCCAGGAGTTTGAAACCAGCCTGTACAACATGGCAAAATCCCGTCTCCACTGAAAATATAAAAATTAGCAACATAGGGAGACCCTGTCTCTACAAGAAACTTAAAAATTAACCATGTGTGGTTGCACATGCCTATAGTCCAGCTAATTGATGAGCTGAGGAGGGAGGATTACTTGAACCTAGGAGTTTCAGAGTAGCCTGGGCAACATGGGGGAACCCTATCTATGCATCCCCCCACCAGAAAAAAAAAAGATAAAAATTAGCTGGGCATGGTAGTACATGCCTATAGTTCCAACTACTCAGCTGACTGATGTGGGAGGATCACCTGAACCTGGGGAGGTCAAGGTTGCAGTGAGCCATGATAGTGCCAGTGCACTCCAGCCTGGGTGACGGAACAAGAACCTGTCTCAAACAAAACAAAACAACAACAACAACAAACACACAATATAAAACCCAACAATCAACAAAACGAGCCCTAATCTGTAGCATTTGCTGATTTCTGTGGCATAAATAGCCTATTTAAAGTTATGGGATATGGCTGGGCACTGTGGCTCACACCTGTAATCTCGGTACTTTGGGAGGCTGAGGTAGACAGATCACTTGAGGTCAGGAGTTTGAGACCAGCCTGGTCAACAAGTCGAAACCCCATCTCTACTAAAAACACAAAATTTAGTCGGGCGTGGTGGTGCACACCTGTAATCCCAGCTACTTTGGAGACTGAGGCAGGAGAATCGCTTGAACCCTGGAGGCAGAGGTTGTAGTGAGCAGAGACCGCATCGCTGCATTCTAGCCTGGGCGACAGAGAGAAACCTTGCCTCAAAAAAACAAAACAAAACAAAAAATAAATAAAATAAAGTTACAGGATATATCAAGCTACATCAACCTATAATATAATCCTGGAAGTGGAAAGTGAAGTAGTGGAGAACTCTGACTCCGGTGCAGGCAAGTTACTTTATCTCTCTGGACCTCAGTTTCTTCCTCTGTAAAATGAGATGATACCGATGCTTCGTCCATGGAGTCATAAAGGGGATTAAATGTGAATATATGCAAAGCATTTATGGCAGAGCCTCACATTCCATACCTTTTAGCTATTATTAGCCTCCGCTATTGATTTACTGTGTGACCTTGGGCAAGACTCTTTCTATCTCTGAATCTTAGTTCCTTCACTTGTAAAACAAAGACGTTTTATTATAAATAATCTTTGACATCCTTCCAGCTCTAAAAATCTTAGGGCCATCTATGACTCCAGTAAAAGAGAAACCTCAGCCTCCCTCTTTGGCTTATAAGCACTTTTCCTGAAATGACAGGTATATTGCTCATGCATGGCTAAGAAAAAAAAAAAAATCACAGGTATAAGTCACCTGGGTGATGCAAGAAACAGCCAGGTGGATTCTGTCCAAAGTGGATTCATTCCAAAATGTAAAGTTAAAAGGCTGGGCATGGTGGCTCACACCTGTAATCCTAGCACTTTTGGAGGCTGAGGCAGATGGATCACTTGAGGTCAAGAGTTCTAGATGAGCCTGGCCAACATGGTGAAACCCCATCTTTACTAAAACAAAAATAAATAAATACAAAAATTAGCCAGGTATAGTGGCACACGTCTGTAATCCCAGCTATTCAGAAGGCTGAGGTAGAATCACTTGAACTCAGAAGGCGGAGGTTGCAGTAAGCTGAGATCGTGCCACTGCAAATGACTCTGTCTCAAAAAAAAAAAAAAAGTAAACTTAAAAGTAATTGTCAGGCCGGGTGATGGCTCACGCCTGTAATACCAGCACTTTGGGATGCCAAGGCAGGCAGATCACCTGAGGTCGGGAGTTTGAGACCAGTCTGACCAACATGGAGAAACTCTGTCTCTACTAAAAATACAAAAATTAGCTGGGCGTGGTGGCCCATGCCTGTAATCCCAGCTACTCGGGAGGCTCAGACAGGAGAATCGCCAGGAGGCAGAGGTTGCAGTGAGCTGACATCGAACCACTGCACTCCAGCTTAGGTGCAAAAAAAAGTTAAAAAAGTAATTGTCAGCCTTTGCCTTACTCAGTCTGGGAAAACTTCTCTGGGGCCAAAACTTTCCAGCATCTGGGACTCTTTCTTTCCGCTCACTGGCAGGCCAGGTGCTGGGCAGTTCTGGCTGCTTCATTTGTAAACCTGCCAGGTGCCTGGTCTAGGAACTTTCTGATTCCCTGCTGGGAGAGTCCTAAGGGAAAAAGCCTTTTTCTTTTCTTTTCTCTTTTCTTTTCTTTGTTTTCATGGAGAGAAACAAAAACAGAATGAAAAAAACTGAAATACAGAGAGAGAGCTAGAGGCACTACTAATAGAAAGAGACTGAGAAAAAAACACCAGGAGAAAGATTTTTCGGACATTTTTTTTTTCCTAACAAGAGAAGGCAAACACAAACAGAGCTGAAGATAAAATAAAAGCTGATTCCCACCACAACTCTGGAGAATTTCTTAGAAAGGCTCATGTTTAAAATAAATACACATGCAGTACAGATGATGGTATTTCTTGCCTTTTTCCCTACTCTTCACTCTGGGGTATTTTGAGCATGCACCTTCCCCCCAGCCCAAATGCCCAGTGGAATAATCTTACCTATGTTTCCATTCAGGTCCAGTTCTCCTGGTTGAATTCCGTAGGAGCTAGAATCATCACCTTTTATCATCTCAGAACTAAAGATTCTAAGAGCGAAAAATGACTTCAGAGCATGCCGCCTCTTCCTGCAATATTTTACATATGAGAAACCGAGTTTCAGGAAGGTTAGGTAACTTCCTACAGACAAATGACAAAGCCATGTTAGATGGCAATCTGTAGTAAGATACTTGTCCTCATTTATCAGGTCTCCAGCTAGAAACAGATGGATAATTGAGGAGAGTTTAATGAAGATAATGAGACTGGAGACTAAGAAAATAGAGTCCTTGAAGTCAAGCTGACTCTGCTGTTAGCCTCCTAAATGAAAAGGTAGATAGAACAGGTCTTGTTTGCAAAATAAATTCAAGACCTACTTATCTACCAACAGCAAAAAAAAAAAAAAGAAGATAACAAGAAATGTTACAGTGCCCCAGGGCCAGTGATATTGTGGAAACCTGATCACTATTGGGCTTGAAAGGACAACAGGAAGGGAGCAGGGAACAAATGAGAAGGGCCACCTGTCACGGGTCTACAGTGACCCCACTTTTAAGAAGGTGGGTATCAGTGGGGAATAAACAACCTCTTGTTTCAATCCTCTTTCCTCCTAATCTCCATTGGGAGAATTTAACCAGAAGGCAGAGGACAAGAAGGTCTACTGATAGAGACCAGGAGTACTGAGCAGGGCAGAGAGTAGATGTGGAGGGGTACATGGAAACATGCCTATCATTACTTTATTTATTATTTTTATTTTATTATCTTTTTTTTTTTTTAAAGAGATGGGGTTTCACCTTGTTGGTCAGGGTGGTTTCGAACTCCTAAGGTGATCCACTCACCTCGGCCACCCAAAGTGCTGGGATTACAGGCATGAGCCACCATGCTGGCCTTATTATTTTATTTTTTTGGAGACAGAGTCTTGCTCTGTCATCCAAGCTGGAGTGCCGTGGTGCAATCTCGGCTCACTGCAACCTCCACCTCCTGGGTTCAAGCAATTCTCCTGCTTCAGCTTCCCAAGTAGCTGAGATTACAGGTGCATGCCACCATGCCCGGCTAATTATTTGTATTTTAATAGAGACAGGGTTTCACCGTGTTGTCTAGTTTGGTCTTGAACTCCTGAGCTCAGGCAATCCGCTCGCCTCAGTCTCCCAAAGTGCTGGGATTACAGGCGTGAGCCACCGCGCCCAGCCTATTTTATTTTGAGACGGAGTCTAGCTTTGTCGCCCATGCTGGAGTGAAATGGCGACATCACACTGCTGCACTCCAGCCTGGGCAGTAGAGTGACAGTCTGCCTCAAAAAATTTAAAAAAAAAAAAAAAGGAAGAGAAGCTGGAGTTTTGGGACCTGTGAGCAAATAGTTTAGTGGAAGCCTGGGAGGCCCTCTCCTCCTGTAGAGGAAAGTCACCTCTCCAGGGACCTCCTTGACTTGACGGATCCCTTTGGCTGTATCCTGTCTCCTGCTCTCCCTACCTCTAGAATCACCTCCCTACCCCAAAGCCAAAGGAGTCTGAGGTGGAGTCAAGACTCTCAGAAGCAAGTTAAACCAGTTCCTGCAGGCCCTGACATGCGCTGCTGAATAGCCCCTGCAGAAAATTCCTGTCCTCAGCTGTAGCCACAGCTGGCTACAGATGGTAATAAAGACACCTGGGGAGGGGAGAGATCTCGAGGAAAACACAAGTCAACACCTTTCTCCAAATACAGATAGAGCCAAACTGGACTTTTAGGAGCTGAGACTGTGCCCATCACCTCTTCCTTGGTCAGCATAGTGGCCATTTCTGCCTAAAAGGACATCTCTGATGAGCACCAAGGCCTGTTTCTTGGGGCCTCCATCCAATTGTGCCAGCTCAGTTCCTAGCAGAGCTCCCAGTGTTCTCTGAGAAGCTGCTTCCCAGCAACATCTGAGAGCCCAGATTTCAGCTTCTTCCTCCAGGTTGCTCAGGTGCCCTGAGTCCTGGGGAAAAGCCACACATGGCTTATTCCTTGTGTGGGCAACATGGCTGGGCGTCTTGACTCACTGTGGTTATATAGGGTAGGCTATAACCAGGAGGAGTACAGAAGCTAATGGTGCAGGACTGGATAAAGGCCTGGCTGGAGGCTTGAGGGCTTGGAGCTGGGTGTAAAAGTTACCTCCCCGTTTCTGGTGCTTCAGAGTCACAATTATTTGACTTGACTTTAAGTGAGGGAGTTCTGCCATCAATCCTGGACTGTGAAAGCTCGGCGGATGACTCAGGGAGCCCTAAGAATGCTTTATAGCTGTGCTCTGTAAACACCGTCACATTTCATGTTGCAGAAATTCACAGTCAGCCAAGAGATTTAGTTACCTGCCTACAGTCAAAAGCTGGTTAATGATTAGAAACAGGATTTAACTGGGAGCATCAACCTTAGATCCAGTGCTCTTTCTCTAAGCTGCCTCCTACCTAACTCCTCCAACCAACACGCTGTTTATTTATTTCAGATGGGGTCTGTCTCTGTCACCCAGGCCGAAGTGCAGTGGTGCACTCATAGCTAACTACAGCTTCAAACTCCTTGCACTCAAGCAATCCTCCTACCTCAGCCTTCCAGGTAGCTGGGACTACAGGTACGTGCCACTTATAGTCATTTAACATTTTTTTTTTTTTTGTAGAAGTGAGGTCTTGCTATGTTGCCCAGGCTGGTCTTGAGCTTCTGGCCTTAAGCAATCCTCCTACCTCTATCTCTCAAAGCGCTGAGGTTGGGTATGAGCCACCGTGCCCCACCTCTATTTATTGAATTTGGTGACCCAGTGGCAACATTCCATTCCTTCCACAATAAGATCTATTTGTATTTGGCTATATTTTTTTTTTTTTGAGACAGAGTTTCGCTCTGTCACCCAGGCTGGAGTGCAGTGGCATGATCTCAGCTCAATACAACGTCTGCCTCCTAGGTTTAAGCGATTCTCATGCCTCAGCCTCCCAAGTAGCTGGGACTACAGGTGCTTGCCGTCACACCTGGCTGATTTTTTTTGTATTTTTATTAGAGATGGGGTTTCACCATGTTGGCCAAGCTGGTCTTGAACTCCTGACCTCAAGTGATCTGCCTGCCTCAGCCTTCCAAAGTGCTGGGATTAAAGGCTTGAGCCACCACGCCCTGCCTTATTTGGCTTTAAACAACAAAACACAGGCTTTTGAGAAGTTGTATGCCTACATCTTTGTAAATCAAATCTGCAGATAAATGCAGAGAGAAGCTTGATTCAAGGATTACTTCTCTGAAAACCTCATTAAAGTGAAATAAACCTCCCAAAACTTCTTTGAGACCAGCCTGAGTAATACGGCAAACCCTCTCTCTACCAAAAGAAAAAAAAAAAGAAAGAAAAGAAAATTAGCCATGCATGGTAGTGCATGCCTGTAGTCTCAGGAGGCTGAGATGGGAGGATTGCTTGAGCCCAGGAGGTTGAGGCTGCCATAAGCCGAGATGGGGTGACTGCACTCCAGCCTGGGCAACACAGCAAGACCCTGTCTCAAAACAAAAACAAAAAACTCCTTCAAAGATTCACACTACACTGCTGCTTTCCTCTCCCCACAGTCCCCTTAAAAGACATGTTTTGTGCATATCTTTGCTTTCTCACACTCCAAGTGGAGTTTGTTTATGCAGGAGAGGGATCTCCAGAGGCCAGGAATTAAGCTCTGGCTCCCTCTACTGGATGTATGATGGATTCATTGACCCCCAAATCTCCCATAAGACTCCAGGGCTCTCCAATCTTGAACCTGCCTGTGCTTGGAAAGCCCTCAGCAGGCAGGGCTCCCTAAGGAGAGGTGTGACCACGGACTTCCTAGAAGAGTTGGAACCTGAACTACACCTTGAAAGATTTTGACAGAACTTGGTAAGCTGGTTTGTTATTTTGTCATTTAACAATATATCTTAACAATCATTCTATGTTAGTACGTATAGATTTACCTCATTCTTTCTTTAAAATCCTCCAGCCCAAAATGTCAAAAAGACATGCTTATGTTTTTATTTTTATTTTTTGAGACAGAGTCTTGCTCTGTCACCCCAGCTGGAGTGCAATGGTGCAATCTTAGCTCACTGCACTCTTTACCTTACAGGCTCAAGTGATCCTCCCATTTCAGCTTCCTGAATAGCTGGGACCACGGGTGTGCACCACCATGCCTGGCTATTTTTTTTTTTTTTTTTTTGAGGTGGAGTCTCATTCTGTCACCCAGGCTGGAATGCAGTGGCACAATCTCAGCTCATTGCAACCTCTGCCTCCCAGGCTCAAGCAATTCTCCAGCCTCAACCTCCTGAGTAGCTGGGACTACAGTTGTGCGCCACCACACCCAGCTGATTTTTGTATTTTTAGTAGAGATGGGATTTTGCCATGTTGGCCAGGTTGGTCTTGAACTCCTGACCTCAGGTGATCCACCCACCTCAGCCTCCCAAAGTGCTAGGATTATAGGCATGAGCCACTGCGCTTGGCCATGCCTGGCTAAGTTTTAAATTTTGAAGAGATGGGAACTCGCTGTGTTGCCCAGCCTGGTCTTGAACTCCTGAGCCAAGAGATCCTGGCACCTTGGCCTTCCGAAGTGTTGGAATTACAGGCATGAGCCACCATGCCCAGCTACCTCATTCTTTCAAAGGTAAGACTATGTATGTACATTTAAAAAATTTTTATTATATTTCTGAGGAGAAAAGAAAAAAAACATTTTTTATTATAAAAAAAATTTCTGGGCTGGGGACGGTGACTCACGCCTGTAATCCCAGCACTTTGGGAGGCTGAGGCGGGTGGATCACAAGGTCAAGAGATTGAGACCATCCTGGCCAACATGGTGAAACCCCGTCTCTACTAAAAATACAAAAAAATTAGCTGGGTGTGGTGGCGCGCGCCTGTAGTCCCAGCTACTCGGGAGGCTGAGGCAGGAGAATTGCTTGAACCTGGGAGGCAGAGGTTGCAGTGAGCCGAGGTCGCGCCACTGCACTCCAGCCTGGCGCCTGGTGATGGAGTGAGACTGTCTCAAAAAAAAAAAAAAAAAAAAATTTCTGGCAGGGCGCAGTGGCTCACGCCTGAAGTCCCAGCTACTTGGGAGGCTGAGGCGGGTGGATCATGAGGTCAGGAGTTTGAGACCAGCCTGGCCAACATAGTGGAACTCCATCTCTAGTAAAAATACAAAAATTAGCGGGGTGTGGTGGCATGCACCTGTAGTCCCATCTACTCAGGAGGCTGAGGCAGGAGAATCACTTGAACCTGGGAGGCAGAGGTTGCAGTGAGCTGAGATCATGATTGCACTCCAGCATGGGTGACAGAGCGACCAAAAAAAAAATTTCTAACGTTTCTTGTTTTTTTTGAGACAGAGTCTCACTCTGTCATCCAGGCTAGAGTGCAATGGCTGGATCTCAGCTCACTGCAACCTCCACCTCCTGGGTTCAAGCGATTCTCTTGCCTCAGCCTCCCAAGTAGCTGGGATTACAGGTGCATACCACCACACCCGGCTAATTTTTGTATTTTTAGTAGAGGTGGGGTTTCACCATGTTGGCTAGGCTGGTCTCAAACTCCTGACCTCAGGTGACCAACCTGCCTCAGCCTCCCAAAATGCTGGGATTACAGGGGTAACCTGCTGCACTTGGCCTATTATTATTTTTTGAGACAGGGTTTTGCTCTGTCACCCAGATTGGAGTGCAGTGGCGCAATCATAGTTCACAGCAGCCTCATACTCCTGGGCTCAAACATTCCTCCTGTCTTTGCCTCCCAAGTAGTTGGGACTGCAGCATGCACCATTATGCTTGGCTAATTTTTAAATTTTGTGTAGAGACTGGGTCTTGCTGTATTGCCCAGGCTGATCTTGAACTCCTAGTGTCATGCAATCTTCCTGCCTTGGTCTCCCAAACTGCTGGGATTACAGGCATGAGCCACTGAACCTGGCCAGTTTCTTTTCTTTCTTGAGACAGGGTTCCACTTTGTTGCCCAGGCTAGAGTGCAGCGGCACAATGCTGGTGCACTGTAGCCTTAAACTCCTAGGCTCAGGTGATTTTCCCATTTCTGCCTCCCATGCAGCTGGGACTACAGGTGGGCATGACCATGCATAGCTAATTATTTATTTGTAGAGATGGGGTCTCACTATGTTGGCCAGATTGGTCTCAAATTTCTGACTTCAACCAATCCTCCACCTTAGCCTCCCAAAGTGTTGAGATTACAGGTATAAGCCACTACACCCAGCCCAGTTTCTTTCTTTTTTTTTTTTTTTTGAGATGGCGTCTCACTCTGTCGCCCAGGCTGGAGTACAGTGGCATGATCTTGGTTCACTGCAACCTCTGCCTCCCAGGTTCAAGCAATTCTCCTGCCTCAGCCTCCTGAGTAGCTGAGACTACAGGCACACGCCACCACTCCCGGCTAATTTTGTATTTTTCTTAATTTTTGTATTTTTTTTAGTAGAGACAGGGTTTCACCATATTGGTCAGGCTGCTCTCAAACTCCTGACCTCATGATCTGCCCGCCTCAGCCTCCCAAAGTGCTTGTATTACAGGTGTGAGCTACCACACCCAGCCCCATTTTATTTTCTTTAAGATATGAGTTGATCATCTGTTTTCTTCCTGTCCATAACACTAGGGATGTTAATTACAGCTCTAAATACAGCTTAACAAGAAGCACAGTAAACATGTGACTATCAGCACTGTTTTTTTTTTTTTTTTGAGAGGGAGTCTTGCTCTGTCACCCAGGCTGGAGCGCAATGGCTCAATCTCGGCTCACTGCAACCTCTGCCTCCTAGGTTCAAGTGATTCTCCTGCCTCAGCCTCCTGAGTAGCTGGGATTACAGGTGCCCCTCCACTATCCCCAGCTAATTTTTGTATTTTAGTAGAGATGGAGGTTTCTCTATGTAGGTCAATCTTGTCTCGAACTCCTGACCTCAAATGATCTGCCCGCCTTGGTCTCCCAAAGTGTTGGGATTACAGGCATGAGCCACCGCGCCCAGCCTGAGCACTATTGATGAGTATTATTATCCCTTAAAAATCCTGACTTCGGCAATTATATACTAGTCAAGTGGAGTGTTCAGATGTGAGGCCTAACCCAGGGGGAATCTGAAAGAGGATAGTCCACACCTGTCTTGGAGAGCTGAACCATAAAAGAGCTCACAACTCCATCTTGAGTTCAGTTCACACCTTTCTCTCCAGTGGTAGTATCCTATGTGTCACATTTCTTTCATTGGATTATTCTTTGGAGGAGCTAAAGGCAGAACCAAGCTAAGAAACCTGAGCCTTTTATTGTCTTCATCACTGGTTCCAGCATTAGCAGCCTATGTTTCTATCCTCTCAAACCTTTCAGTTATCTCAGCACACTAGCATGAAGAAAGATGTGAATGAACCAGCATGAACCAAATAACATTGAGTGATTCCTTCCCCACCACTCCCGCCCCTCATCCCACCCCTCATTGTTGTCTTCTAGACACCAGCCAACTGAAAAGCAGAATGAAAACACTTGGATCATAAGCTGACTCCTCCAAGATTGATCCCTGGTGCTGACACCGGTATAGACATCCCGACTTGCTATTTCTGGGTACCTGCACTAGGAATCATCTGGGTGGCAGCTGGATCAGAGTGGGCTGGACTGCGGGCAGTCTTTAGCTTTATTAGGAACACAGGGCCAGATCAATAATCAATTAGAATTGGCAGGGGACCAGGGACTTGGAACATAAACAAGTCAAGAAGGGCTAAGAATTCAGTTCAGTTCCAAAGCCTTCTACGAAAGGACCCAAAGGATGAGGAGGAACCAACAGACCATTTGGAATAGGGCATGTGGCATGTGGCCTGAGAGAGAACAAGAAGTTCTTTCATGGAAGGGAGTAGGGACTGCTGGCAAAAAAGGGACCCCATAAAGTCCACAAAGCCCTTCTGTGATACACACTTTGCTGGAAAGTCTGGCTGGAAAATGGGAGCAGGGCCAAGATTCCAGGAGGCCAGAGGTCTAGGCCAAGTCAATCCCACATCCTCTAAGTCACCTTTCTTTGAATATGTTCCATGGAACAAGTCCCATAGTAAAATATCAAAAACCTGAGAGTTCAGTTGTGCATGTGTACGTTTCTTCTTTTGTAAATATTCAGGACTCCTCTTATAGGTTATTAAATATGTATATTCAGTCACTTTGTTCAGCATAAATTCCTGTGCTCTTTGCCCCTCCCTCAGAGTGTGTTTCTGGCTTCTGGCCAGAGGCTGTACTTCCCAGCCTGTCAGAATGGCCACCCTGCAGGGCGCAACCCTTTGAGAAATAAAAGCTCTCCTTTCCAAATTTTAAACATAAAAAAACCTGAGAGTAAAGGAATGAAGTTGCCTTTGTTCTAATCTGCATTTCCCCAAAATGATTTGACGATAGAGATTTTTTTTTTTTTCACATGGAATCTCACTCTGGCCCAACCCTGGTGGGTTTCCCAGAGATGACTGTGTAAGGAAGGGTGGTATGATTTAGCAGTTTCTCTCAGCTATAGCTCTAAATAGGCTCTAGGAAGAGCATCACTCACTGTGGTCACTGTGTCTTCTCCTTAGGACAAAGGGCAGTGAAGGTCTATGGTTCCAACTACAAAACAAACAAATAAATAAATAACATCCTATTCCCAGAGTACTATGCAGCCACTTTCACAGTCATTCTCAGGGCACTATCCAAGCAGACAGGGCCTATTACCAACCCTTACTTTTTTTTGAGACAGAGTCTTACTCTGTCACCCAGGCTGGAGTGCAGTGGCACGATCTTGGCTCACTGCAACTTCCACCTCCCAGGTTCAAGCAATTCTCCTGCCTCAGCCTCCAGAGTAGCTGCGATTACAGGCACCCACTGCCACACACGGCTAATTTTAATAGAGCTGGTGTTTTGCCATGTTGACCAGGCTGGTCTTGAACTCCTGACCTTGTGGTCCGCCTGCCTCGGCCTCTCAAAGTGCTGGGATTACAGGCCTGAGCCACTGTACCTGGCTTACCAACCCTTACTTATGAAAGAGAAGTTAGCTACATACCAGCTACCAGGAGATGTAAAAAAAAAAAAAAAAAAAAAAGAAAGAGAAGTAAGGTTGCACTACTTCCCCTGGGGATATCCAACCTCAACTGGACCTCAGAGCCACTGATCTTGGGTTAGAGCTTTACCTGCCCGTAATGTGGAGGTAACACTTGTGTTCCCCTATTGCCACAAGCAATCCCAACAACTCAAGCCAACCTTCCAACCAGTCATGTGGGGCCTTTTTCGAAGGCTTTTGGCTATACAATACTCACTCACACCATTTTGCAATGGAATAATTTTTATTTTCTTCCTTGGCAAAAAGTCAAGTGCTACATTTTTAAAAACAGAAAATCTCAAACGATCAAACGCATTGCCCATCACATAAAAGGGTCTGGCAATAGTACAAAACATCCTACTTAAGATTTATTTTTTTTTAAATATACAAGTCAGTTTAAAATGATAGAAGTTCTGTGAGAACTAAGAAATCTACAGCCTGTAGTTTAATAATAGAAAAAAAAAATTAAGACAATTAAAAGATCTGTAGTATCCAGCATTTTGTTTAATTCCGTTTATAGCACCTATTTCTCTAGGTTCAAAGATGAGAATTCCAGAACCTGTGGTATGTGCTGTGTAACAAGTGAGTGTGGACTTGCTGTCTCCCTCTCCAGCAGCCCCTCACCATTAAGAGGAGGATACCTTTTTTTTTTTTTCCCAATTTCCCTATTTACACCCAGAGAAGAGGGGGACAACTGGGAGAGCAAGTTAAAAAACTGGGGTGCAGGAATAAATATGACTCTTCCTTTCCCCACAATGGGACGTTGACAGAAAAGCAGAATATGTGATTAGAGGAATTCGTGGGTGGGCACAGCTGTTATCTTCGACATGATGCATAAAAAGCAGGGAACAAGTGGACAGCATGGTCAGTTGCCTGCAAGTTTAAAAACCTCAGACTAAACAGACAGTTCAAGGGAGAAACAGACAAATTACTAATCACATCAGTACTGTTACATGCACGATGATGCTGACTGCAGGCCAGCCTGTCACCATCTCAGGGCTGAGCCAACTGAGTAGTAGGGGTGGCTTCAACCCCAAGTCCCACTGCAGTGAGAAAATGAATATTCCACACAAGCAGCACTCACTACACATGGATAAAAGCCCTGCTCACCCCCCACCCTCTTAGACTTAACCCAATTTAGAAAATAATAGCAAAACCCATTGGGGAGATTGGAAGAATGGCAGAGAGGGTTCTCTTCAAAGCCAAGGGGACTATGGATGTGAATCTTAGCAGACTTGAGACTCCCAGCTCCAGGCCCCTAAAACACCAGATCAGGTTTGAGGGGAAGGAGAGGGAAGTGAGGATCGGGATCCTCTCTACTAAGTCCCATGAAACCTTTTGCAGCCTCTAGAGCTGCACCTGGATGGTGAGTTTGATGTTTTAAGAGAGTGGCTACTGGCTAAGCAGATGGGAGAGTGGGAAGTGGAAGTGACACAAGCTTCCCACACGGGGAACACACAGGTGGGAAGACAGGTAGGGCTGGATCACTTTGTAGTTCTGGCATGGGAGGCCCCAGGAAGCCTGCAATCTAACTCAAAAGGTTTGCCCAGTGGTAATTTCTTTTTCTTTCCATTTTTACTTCCTATTATCAGTGTTGTTAGACTTTAAAAAACAAGATACAAACTAGTCCCAAAGCTGGACTCTGTGAATAAAGCTGTTTCTTTTATAAATATTTTAATTATAAGTAATCCTCACTCCAGGTAATTTCAGTGACACGCAGTACCTACAGGCACCCAAGATCTCACACACACACACACACACACACACACACACACACACACACAGCTCCCAAACTTTCACAGAAAGTCTGACAGCAACCATATAATTATAAAGGAGCCCTACCTCTCAAGAGTGAAGTAAGGGTGAGAATGACTATGTCATTTCAGCCTAAAGAAGCCAGAGAAGGGAGAATATGTGTCACTTAAAGAAAAATAAGGATTAGCAACAATGTTTGGTTGAAAAGACAGAAAGCATAAAAGATAGTAAAATTTTGATTACCAAAAGGGAAAACAAAAAACAAAACAACCTTCAGATTTCTGTACAGCGCTTCTTCCTAGTAAGTGCCTAAACCATAGGCAAACTTTGGTGTTCCCACTAAAATACGAGAGCCTCACACAATTAGGGAAAAAAATTTCAAAAGAAACAAGGAAACTGAGGATGGAAGTTAATATAAATCTCTGCATTTCAGGAGTTAAGTTGTCATTAACTCCAGAGCCCAGCATAGTTTCCATGGAGCCCTGAAGGGAGGGGACCTCCTGCCACAAAGAGTTTCGTTCCAGACGAGTCATAGCAGTGGGTGTAAACAGCATTGGGGAAGAAATCAATGTCTGAAAAGTAATTCCTCCAGGTTTCATCATGATTCTATGGGAAGAGAAAGAGACTACATTAGCACCTCTAGCCATGGGGCAGGAAAAGGGGGAGGAAGGGACTGGAATACTTTCTGGTCTCCTTAAGGGAACAGGGTTCTATAGGTACAACCTCATGTCAGGAGATTGGCTGTTGGTTTTCATGGGAATTGGGGCCTCATTTTTCCAACTAAACATTAGAGAAGAACCAAGCAGCTGAAGAATTGCTAGACAAGGCTTAGGTCTTCTCAGGAGAGCTGGAACCAAACTTCTGTTTTCCCTCCACCCACTAGTCACAGGAAGAAGAACCAAACACTTAAAATAATTCACTGGAGGTGGGGTGCAGTGGTTCATGGCTGTAATCCCAGAACTTTAGGAGGCCAAAGTGAGAGAATCACTTGAGCCCAGGAGTTTGAGACCAGCCTGGGCAACATATCGAGGCCCCATCTCTTCTAAAAAAATTAATTAGTTGGGCATAGTGCACATGCCTGTGGTCCCAGCTACTTGGGAGGCTGATGCAAAAGGACTGCTTAAGCCCAGGAGTTCAAGGCTACATACAGTAAGCTATGATCACACCACTGCACTCCAGCCTGGGCAACAAAGCGACCCTGTCTCAAAAAAAAAAAAAAAAAAAATCACTGGCAGCTCTGGCGGGAATCTTTCTTGCTCTATTATGCCTTAGGGAGAGAATCCTAGGTCAACCAGTGTGTTTTACTGGGCCCCAGTTTTCCCACTGGCAACGTGCAGACCCAAAAGCAAAATCAGGGGGTAGTCTTTTCATGTTCTAAGGAGTGCCTCTTATTAGTGAAAAAGTATGAGTAGATGGTATGTCAGTAGGGGTTGAGGGGTAGAGGAAGATAATTTTTCTATTACTGTATAGCAGTCATCTCAGGCAGGGGCCTACTCACCAGCCAGCCTTTGCCAGTGGTTAGTTTCAGATTCTCCCCTGTTAGTCTGGGCTTGCACCCATAACAAGCTGAGAGCCTCTCTTCCAGAAATCTCTGAGCTCGGATGTCATAGAACAGCAGGGAGCCCTGCCCTGTTCCCACAGTGATGATGTGCTCATAGAAACTCACTGACCGGATCCCTAAAAGAGAGAAAAGTAAAAGGAAGTGAGGCGGGAGAGAATATGTGCTTGACTGTCTGCTAGCCTGACTTTTTCCAACACTGAATTCCCACTGCCCACCCCACTAACCAAGTATCAGACAGTGCTTTTCCTGGTGCCATCCTACCTGTCCACACACTAACAGAAACCATCTAAAAAGCCTTGGAAAAGTGTCAGATTCCTGATGATGCTCAAGATGCTTTTGGCTGAAGACCGTTAAGTGCTCAGAACTTCCTTGCTTCCTCTCAACTCACTCTGGAGTCATCTTCTAACTCTAAGCTCTTCTCCATATCATATATTTCCAACCTACACTGCAACTCAGGGTAATCTGCATATTTATACATTATTATATCAGTAAGGATCCCTTGTATTTGACCTAAAACCACTACTGTGGCAATGCAAGAAGTCTTTTATTTTTTGTGATGGAGTCACTCTGTCATCCAGGCTAGAGTGCAATGGCATGATCTTAACTCACTGCAACCTCTGCCTTCTGGCTTCAAGCAATTCTCCTGGCTCAGCCTCCCAAGTAGCTGGGATTATAGGCACCGCCACCAGACCCATCTAATTCTTGCATTTTCTTTTCTTTTCTTTTTTTTGAGACAGAGTTTCCCTCTTGTTGTCCAGGCTGGAATACAGTGGCGTGACTTCGGCTCACCATAACCTCCGCCTCCCAGGTTAAAGCGATTCTCCTGCCTCAGCCTCCCAAGTAGCTGGGATTATGGATATGAACCACCATGCCCTGCTAATTTTTGTATTTTTAGTAGAGATAGGGTTTCTTCATGTTGGTCAGGCTGGCCTCAAACTCCTAACCTCAGGTGATCCGCCCGCCTCAGCCTCCGAAAGTGCTGGGATTACAGGCGTGAGCCACCGCGCCTGGCTAATTCTTGCATTTTCAAATAGAGACAGGGATAGAGACAGGGTTTCACTATGTTGGTCATGCTGGTCTTGAACTCCTGATCTCAAGTGATCCACCCACTTCGGCCTTCCAAAGTGCTGGGATTACAGGCATGAGCTACCACGCCTGGCCACAATGCAAGAAGTCTTAATCTGGTATTAGGTGTTTTGAGAGTGGCAAAAAGCCCAGAACTTAAATACCCAAAGAAGTTTAAGACAAGTCATGTAATTACTTTAGGTCACAAGGAAAACCCATCTGCTGTACTTGGGGATCAAGTAAGTGCTTGGGATATGAAGATGTCTCTTGGCACATAAGAACTGGATAGTATTTGTGGAACCAGTATTTCCTTATTAGGTATGAAAGTTATGCCATTAAACAGTACCCAAAATCTCTTAAAACTTTTCATTGCTCACATTATTCCAGCTAAACCTATTTACTCCTTTTTTTCTTTTTTTGAGACAGTCCCCCTCTATTGCCCAAGCTGGAGTGCAATGGCACGATCTCAGTTCACTACAACCTCCGCCTCCCAGATTTGAGTGATTCTCCCGCGTCAGCCTCCTGAGTATCTGGGACTACAGGCACCTGCTACCACCCCCAGCTAATTTTTTTTTTTAATTTCTAGTAGAGATGGGGTTTCACCATGTTGATCAGGTTGGTCTCAAACTCCTGACCTCAGGTGATTTGTCTGCCTTGGCCTCCCAAAGTGCTGGGATTATGGGTGTCAGCCACTACGCCCGGCCCTATTTATTCCTTTCTCTACTACTCTCATTTTTTTTTAATTTAACTTTATTTTTTTGAGATGGAGTCTCGCTCTGTCGCCAGGATGGAATGCAGTGGCGTGATCTTGGATCACTTGCAAACTGCCTCCCGGGTTCAAGCAACTCTCCTGCCTCAGCCACCCGAGCAGCTGGGACTACAGGCGCGCGCCACCACACCTAGCTAATTTTTATATTTTTAGTAGAGACAGGTTTCACCACGTTGGCCATGATGGTCTCTATCTCCTGACTTTGTGATCCACCCACCTCAGCCTCCCAGAGTGCTGGGATTACAGGCATGACCCACCATGCCCGGCCTCTCTACTACTCTCATTATACATTATTCTGTTCCAAAATAATGAGCATTTTAACTACAATTAAGAAGAAACAGGGTGGGTGTGGTGGCTCACACCTTTAATCCCAGCACTCTGGGAGGCCAAGGCGAGTGGATCACTTGAGGTCAGGAGTTCAGGACCACCCCAACCAACAGGGTGAAACTCCGTCTCTAGCAAAAACACAAAAATTAGCCGGGCATGCTGGCGCACGCCTGTAGTCCCAGCTACTTGGGAGGCTAAGGCAGGAGAATCATTTGAAGCTGGGAGGCGGAGGTTGCAGTGAGCCGAGATCACGACACTCCACTCCAGCTTAGGTGACAGAACAAGACTCATTTCAAAAAAAAAAAACAACAACGAAGAAAGAAATAGCTGAGCACAGTAGTTCATGACTGTAATCCCAGCACACTTTGGGAGGCTTAGGTGGGTGGCCCAGGAGTTTGAGACCTGGGCAATATGACGAGAACCTGTCTCTACAAAAATACAAAAATTAGCTGAGCAAGGTGGCACATACTATAGTCCCAGCTACTTGGGAGGCTGAGGCAGGTGGAAGCTGCAGTGAGCTGAGATTGTGCCACTGTCCTCCAGCCTGGGCAACAGAGTGAAGACCCTGTCTCCAAAAAACAAACAAAAAAGAAACCCAAAACAAAAGCTGCTTTGCAGTATCTGTACTGGAATAAACACTATTTGAAAAAGAGGGTGAACTGTAATCCATACTGTGCCTTTTAGGACTCTTAGGATAACACAGTCATATTTTTGCATGAGAAACAGGATAAACTGAGATGAAGAAAATATAATTTGTTAGGATGATCTGGATTCTGGTCCCTTGCTGTTCTCCCATCAAGCTGTGTGATGCTGGGCAAGTTATTTAGCTGTTCTAGGTCTTTTTTTTTTTTTTTAGATGGAATCTCGCTCTGTCACCCAGGCTGGAGTACAGTGGCACGATCTCAGCTTCCTGCAACCTCCGCCTCCCAGATTCAAGTGATTTTCCTGCGTTAGCCTCCCAAGAAGCTAGGACTACAGCAGCCCACCACTACATCCAGCTAATTTTTGTATTTTTAGTAGAGATGGGGTTTCACCATATTGGCCAGGCTTGTCTTGAACTCCTGACCTTGTGATTCACCCGCCCTGGCCTCCCAAAGTGCTGGGATTACAGGCATGAGCCACTGCACCCAGCCAGCTGCTCCAGGTCTTATATGTAAAACTATCTTTTCTTATCTGCTTCCCACAGGGTTCTTGGTATGATGAAATGGGATGTCAGAAAAAAGTATTTTGAAACCTTCAAAGTACACTATAATAAGTGTTTTTTCTCCCCTCCAATAAAGAATGAGGGTGCTGTTACAAATAACATGCTATAAAAGATTTGAGGTAGAACCTAATTTACCCAGAGGTCAGAACTAAACTCAGTATTTTCTTCAGCCTTATTGAAGTTTGTCATACAAACCTATACAACCTTATTGTATACTGCACATAAAGTATACAATCTGAGGTTTTGACATATGTATATATCCATGACATCATTACCACAATCTACATAGTGAGCATACTCATCACCCTAAAGTTTCCTCATGCCCTTTTGTAAACTCCTCCTTATCCCACCATGTCACACCTTAACATAAATGGAATTTTAGTTCAGGCAGGGCCACAGCAAAAAATTACCACAGGATAGAAAGTAGGGCTCTCTAAAAGAACATGGAAACCACGAACTAATATCCCAAATGGTAGCTTCCAACAAAGGCTTCTGTGGCCACACATTTGTCTGTAGTGTTTGAAACTCTAGTGCCTTCTGCGTCACCACCTCCCCTTTTTTGAGTCAGAGTCTTGCACTGTCGCCCAGGCTGGAATGCAATAGCATGATCTTGGCTTACTGCAACCTCCAGCTCCCAGGTTCAAGTGATTCTCCTGCCTCAGCCTCCTGAGTAGCTGGCATTACAGGCACCACACCCGGCTAATGTTTTGTATTTTTAGTAGAGGCGGGGTTTCACCATGTTGGCCAGGCTGGTCTTGAACTCTCAACCTTGTGATCCACCCTCCTCAGCCTCCCAAAGTGCTGGGATTACAGGCATGAGCCACCCCCCTGGCCTGTGTCACTCCCCTTTTTGAACACATTTCCATGTGTTCCATACAAAGCACTACACCTGTTTGGAAACCAACAAAGAAACTGAAAGTAAAAACCCATATGCAATTGCAGCTGCAGGCCTGAGGTGCACACAGGGACTCTTACCACTGCCTCGCTCCCTGGAGCAGACAGACTTGACGTTGTATAATGGCTGCCGTGGATCCAAGAAGGAGACATGAGCTTGGGAGCCCACTGCATACACTGACCATTCACTACCATAGGCCAGACACACATTCTCACGGCAGTATGGCAGTTTGGTGGAGAGGAGCTGAAAATAGAGGAGAGATGTACCCATGGCATCAGCAGAGAGTGTAAGGCAGGGATAGGACTCCCACCTCAGTGGGCTTCCCTCATACACAAGCCACATAAAGTCAAGGCTTGATTATGGAAGTAACACTCTGTTCCACCCCTAGGTATATAGGAGAAAGAGGAGGTGACTGTAGTAAACAACAAGACCTAGATACTGAAGGAGACAGGCTGGGGGAAGAGGCAAATCTGTAATAAATAATCAGAAGTAGCTGGAAAGGCCAAGGCCTTTCTTGGTAGGCTGTTTCAACTATTCAGGTTGTTTCTGGGAATTGTTCAAGGGCACTAAAGCCATAGTCCCACTCTGTTGTGTCTGCCACCACTCTCCTCAGTGCTTTTCATATAAAGAGGCTGATCTCTGGCTACCCGCAGCCCACCCTCCCACCTGATTGGGAATTGTACACTACAGAAAGCACACTCATGGACCAGCTTAATCCCAGATAACCCACATCAGCCTTAACCCTGGGTCTTTGTCAGTTAGCAAATCTTCAGCGGGTGCATACTACTCATAAGACACCATCCAGGGTCAGTGGAGCTCACAGGCTATTGCGATATGAAGGAATCACTAATTCCTGGAACCCTGCTTCCTCTTGCAAAGTCCTCTAGGATAAGAAGATGACAAAAAGCTGGACTCGGTGGCTCACGCCTGTAATCCCACCACTTTGGGAGGCCAAGGCGGGTGGATCACCTGAGGTCAGGAGTTCGAGACTAGTCTGGCCAATGTGGTGAGACCCCATCTCTACTAAAAATACAAAAAACTAGCCTGGTGTGGTGGTGCACACCTGTAATCCCAGCTATTCGGGAGACTGAGGCAGGAGAATCGCTTAAACCTGGGAGGTGGAGGTTGCAGCGAGCCAAGATTGTGCCACTGCACTCCAGCCTGGGCAAGAGTGAGACTCTGTCTCAAAAAAAAAGAAAAAAAGATAAATGATTCACATGTAGGTTTAACTCTATGTAAAAGCAGCTTGTTCAGTCTCCTTTATAAATGCTTGCGACTACAAATGTTTTGAATTTTGGATTTCACCAGATTTTTAAATATCTGCATATATGTATTAAGCTATCTTGGGGATGGCACCCAAGTCTAACCACAAAATTCATTTGTTTCATATACTTTTTTTTTTTTTTTTTTTTTAAGACAGGGACTTACTTTGCTGCCCAGGCTGGAGTGCAGTGGCATGATCTCAGCTGACTACACCTCCGTCTCCCAGGTTCAAGCAATTCTCCTGTCTCAGCCTCCCTAGTAGTTGGGATTATAGGCATGCACCACCATGCCCAGCTAATTTTTGGTTTTTTTTTTTGTTTTTTTGAGGTGGAGTCTTGCTCTGTAGCCCAGCCTGGAGTGCAGTGGCGTGATCTCAGCTCACTGCAACCTCTGCCTCTAGGGTCCCGGTTCAAGCAATTCTCCTACCTCAGCCTCCCAAGTAACTGGGATTACAGGCACCAGCCACCATGCCCAGCTAATTTTTGTAATTTTTAGTAGAGACGGGGTTTTACCATGTTGGCCAGTCTAGTCTTAAATTCCTGACCTTGTGATCCGCCCACCTCAGCCTCCCAAAGTGCTGGGATTACAGGCATGAGCCACCGTGCACAGCCAAGAACTGGTCTTTTTTTTTTTTTTTTTTTTTTAAGACGGGGTTTCACCATGTTGGTCAGGCTGGTCTTGCTCTTGACCTCAGGTGATCCGCCCACCTTGCATCCAAAGTGCTTGGATTACAGGCGTGAGCCACCATGCCCAGCCAAGAATTGGTCTTTAAACAATAATTGAGACCTGGTTCAATGGCTCACGCTTTAACTCCCAGCACTTTGTGAGACCAAGGTGGGAGGATCACTTGAGGTCAGGAGTTCAAAACCAACCTGGGCAACATAACAAAGACTCTGTCTCTACAAAAAATTAAACAAAACAAAACAAAACAAAAATGCCCAGATGAGTGTGGTGACACATGCCTATAGTCTCAGCTACTTGGGAGGCTGAGGCAAGAGGACTGCTTATGCCCAGGAGTTCAAGGGCATACTGATCCATGAACCACGAATGCACTCCAGATTGGGTGCCAGAGTGAGACCCTATATTTATTGTCTCAATATAAATAAAATAAAAATACCAACCTGGTCAACATGGTGAAACCCTATTTCTACTAAAAATACAAAAGAATATCTGGGCATGTTGGCAGACGCCTGTAATCCCAGCTACTCAGGTAGCTGAGGCATAAGAATCGCTTCAACCCAGGAGGCAGAGGTTGCAGTGAGCCAAGATTGCACCATTGCACTCCAGCCTAGGTGTCAGAGTGAGACTCTGTCTCAAAAATAAATAGATAAATAGATGAAATAAACAAGAATGAAAAAGCTCAGGGAGAATTACAGAATTTTAACGGTAAGGTAAATTATTAGGTAAAACAACCAAATCATGTTCATCACACCTTAGACAGTGTATTTTCAGCCTTCCAGAGATGAAAGTAGCCATCCAGAGACACTGCTCCCAGTTCCTACAAGAGCAATGAAAACCAGGTTATATTCTCATCTGCAGCAACTAATGTACAATAGTAAGCAGGCACAGATCCTAAGGTCAGGGTCCTTTACTCCTAGCTTGTGATGATTCCAGCAGAGATGCCAGTAATTATTAGACTATTACTTTACCCTATAAAATGCAGATGGACAACATATTAAATTAAGGCTGCCTGTAACAACACAGGCACCCATGGTTCAAAAACTCTTCACTATGTCATCATTCCCTCAACATCCTGTTGGAGAATTAAAGTAGGGCACACATATGAAGGATAGTTTCATAATCTAGTGTGAGAATTTCTTTCTTTCTTTCTTTCTTTTTTTAAGACAGGGTTTCACCATGTTGGCCAGGCTGGTCTTGAACTCCTGACCTCAGGTGATCCGCCTGCCTTGGCCTCCCAAAGTGTTGAGATTACAGGTGTGAGCCACCACGCCCGGCCTAGTGTGAGAATTTCTGTAAGTGAAGAGTCTCATCTAGGAGAGATAAATCTACCCTCAGTTCATAAATACAGACAGGACAGGAGGCTGAGGGAACTACCCTCCAAACTGTGGCCTGATTCAGATTTTGGAGAAGCCTTTCTCTGGCTCTGGGTATATACTCTGTGTTTTTTTTTCCCGAGATGGAGTCTTGCTCCGTCTGTCGCCCAGGCTAGAGTGCAGTGGCACAATCTCAGCTCACTGCAACCTCCGCCTCCCAGGTTCAAGCAATTCTCCTGCCTCAGCCTCCCAGGTAGCTGGGACTACAGGCGCGTGCCACCATACCTGGCTAATTTTTTTTGTATTTTTAGTAGAGACAGGGTTTCACCATTTTGGCCAGGCTGGTCTCAAACTCCTGACTTCATGATCTGCCTGCCTCGGCCTCCCAAAGTGCTGGGATTACAGGCGTGAGCCACTGTGCCTGGCTGACACTCTGCTTTTATTAAAACCTCAGCATCAGATCTGACCCAATGATAAGGTAGTACTTAGTTTAAGAGTGAAGGGAAAGTAGGCAGTAAAGAATGAATACTGGCTGGGGGCAGTGGCTCAGGCCTCTAATCCCAGCACTTTGGGAGGCCAAGACTCCAGCCTGGGAGACAAGAGCAAAACACAGTTTCAAAAAAAAAGAATGAACACTGGCTGGGTGCGGTGGCTCACGCCTGTAATCCCAGCACTTTGGGAGGCCAAGGCAGGTGGATCACGAGGTCAGGAGTTCAAGACCAGCCTGGCCAACAAGTTGAAACCCCATCTCTACTAAAAATACAAAACAAACAAACAAAAAAAATTAGCTGTCTGTAATCCCAGCTACTTGGGAGGCTGAGGCAGGAGAATCACTCGAACCCGGGAGGCAGAGGTTGCAGCAAGTGGAGATCATACTACTGCACTCCAAGCTGGGCAACAAAGCGAGACTGCATCTCAAAAAAAAAATGAAAATAAAAATAAAGAATGAATACCAAAAAGAAAAAAAGTGATTGTTTTCAGAAGCAGGTATGAAAATCATGCCCAGAATAGAGCACCTGCAAATGAGACGGTCAAATTGGGGTGGCCCTGGGGGAATTCTGAGGCTGACCCACAAATATCGACCACTCAGAGAAACACTGCAGAGACCAATTGAATGGGTGGGTTTCACAGCCTCAGTTATAATTTCTTACCAGCATCCCTCAGCCTTTAAGAGGTGCTATGTGGGGTCAGAACCACACTATGTAGCAAGCAGTGATGAGGAAGGAAAGGGGAGTGCATATCCCAAGACATAAGCAACAAGAATAGGCTTCAGGGATCCCTAGACAAGTTCATACCTTGTTCTTGTTGTTGAAGGCCAGAGCTCGAACCTTGCAGTTGTCAGGGTTTGTGTCTTCTTTGGGGATGTCCTTTAAGGCCTTGTGAGTGATGTGTGCATACACAGGGACCCGTGACACATTGTGTCTTGCATCACTTTTGGTCAAAATGTCATCTGTCACCTCCCAGAGTCCCATAGAACCATCACGTGAGCCTGCAGGGCCAGGAGAACACATATGTCAGATATACCTACCCCTCTGTGAGAAATTCCACAGAAGCCAAGATGGGCTTCCATAGTCTAGCTATTTGTGCATCATCCCCATATGTACTGAAGCTTGGCCAGATGGCCCACCCTAAACACAGGGCAGTAGGCATTTTTATTTTTTATTTATTTATTTATTTTAAGACAGGGTTTCACCATGTTAGTCAGGCTGGTCTTGAACTCCTGATCTCAGGTGATCCACCCGCCTTGGCCTCCAAAGTGCTTGGATTACAGGCGTGAGCCACCGCGCCTGGCCTGCATTTTTTTTTAAGATGGGGGTCTCACTCTGTCGCCCAACCTGGAGTGCAGTGGCATGAGGGCGCGAACTCAGCTCACTGCAACCTCTGCCTCCCAGGTTCAAGTGATTCTCCTGCTTCAGCCTCCCGAGTAGCTGGGATTACAGGCATGCATCGCCACGCCTGGCCAATTTTTGTATTTTTAGTAGAGATGATATTTCACCATATTGTCCAGGCTGGTCTCGAACTCCTGACCTCAAGTGATCCACCCACCTTGACCTCCCAAAGTGCTGGGATTACAGGTGTAAGCCACCATACCAAGCCAAGCAGTAGACATTTTAATAGCTGTACTAAGAGAATGATTCACCTAAGGTCTAGACATTAAAATATAACTTTTAAGTCTGACACGGTTGTTGAAATTTATTATTTTTTTTTTTTTGAGACAGTCTTGCTTCATCACTGGGCTGGAGTGCAGTGGCACAATCTCAGCTCGCTGCAACCTCTGCCTCCTGGGTTCAAGCAATTCCCATGCCTCACCCTCCTAAGTAGTTGGGATTACAGGTGCCAGTCACCATGCTCGACTATTATTTTTTTCTATTTTTAGTAGAGATGGGGTTTCACCATGTTGCCCAGTGCTAGGATTACAGGCATGAGCCACCACACCTGGCCTATTCTTTTTTTGAGACAGTCTCACTCTATCACCCAGGTTGGAGTGCAGTGGCATGATCTCAGCTCACTGCAACCTCCAACTCCTGGATTCCAGTGATTCTCCTCCCTCAGCCTCCCAAGTGGCTGGGATCACAGGCATATGCCACAGCTCCCTGCTAAATTTTTATTTTTATTTATTTATTTTTTGAGATGCAGTCTCAGTGTGACGCCCAGGCTAAAGCGTGATGTCATGGTCTTGGCACACTGCAAACTCCACCTCCCAGGTTCAAGTGATTCTCCTGTCCCAGCCTCCCAAGTACCTGGGACTACAGGCACACGCCACCATGCCTGGCTAATTTTTCTATTTTTATTAGAGACAGGGTTTCACCATATTGGCCAGGCTGGTCTTGAACTCCTGACCTCAAGTGATCTGCCTGCCTCGGCCTCCCAAAATGCTGGGATTACAGGTGTGAGCCACTGAGCCTGGCTTTTTTTTATTTTAATGGAGATGGGGTTTCACCATGTTGGCCAGGCTGGTATGGAACTCCTGACCTCAAGTGATCCGCCCACCTCAGCCTCCCAAAATGCTGGAATTACAGGCATGAGCCACCATGCCTTGCTTGTAATTTTTTAAGGAGAATTTTATACATTTTGATAAAGCTCACTAATTTTCTTTTTTTGGAGACAGAATCTCACTCTGTCACCCAAGCTGGAGTGCAGTGGCATGATATCAGCTCACTGCAACCTCTGCCTCCCGGATTCAAGCAATTCTCCTGCTTCAGCCTCCCGAGTAGTTGGGACTACAGGCATATGCCACCATGCTCGGCTAATTTTTGTATGTTCAGTAGAGACAGGGTTTCATCATGTTGGCCTGGCTGGTCTGGAACTCCTGACCTTGTGATCCACCTGCCTCAGCCTCCCAAAGTGCTGAGATTACAGGCATGAGCCACCGTGCCTGGCCAAAGCTCACTAATTTTCTATGCCAAATGTTTAGGTCACTTGGCATGCATCCACAGCTGATTTTTAGTGGGCAGTAGGGCTTAGGAACCCTCTCCTCTAGAGCAGTGGTACTTAACCTTTTTTGAGCCTTCTGAGCCTTGGACCCCCTACATCTCTCTTTTTTTAGAGACAGGGCCCCACTCTGTGGCTCAGGCTAGAGAGGGCAGTAGTGGCATGATCATAGCTCACTGCAGGCTCAACTTCCTGGGCTTAAGTAATCCTCCTGCCTCCAAAGTAGCTGATACCACAGGTATGCACGCCCATGACTGGCTTTTTTTTTTTATTTTATTTTTTTT
Source organism: Cacajao melanocephalus (assembly GCA_963573385.1). Lineage (NCBI taxonomy): Eukaryota > Metazoa > Chordata > Mammalia > Primates > Pitheciidae > Cacajao > Cacajao melanocephalus. Next base: position 5,262 of record CAUYLG010048065.1, on the reverse strand, counting down.
AAAGATGGGGTTTTACCATGATGGCCAGGCTGTTCTTGAACTCCTGACCTCAGGTGATCCACCCACCTTGGCCTCCCAAAGTGCTAGATTACAGGCGTGAGCCACCGCACCCAGCCTTTTTTTTTTTTTTAAATACAAGGTGTCACTCTGTTGCCCAGGTTAGAGTGCAGTGGTGCAGTCTCAGCTCACTGAAACCTCCACCTTCTGGACACAAGTGATCCTCTCACCTCAGCCTCCTGAGTAGCTGGGTCTACAGGTACCACCACACCTGACTAATTTTTGCATTTTTTTTTTTCTGTATAGACAGGGTTTTGTCATATTGTCCAAGTTGGTCTTAAACTCCTGGGCTCAAGTGATCCAGCCGCTTCATCCTGCCAAAGTGGTAGGATTATAGGTGTTAGCCATCAAGCCTGGCCTGGCCTTATTTTTTTTATTTTTTGTAGAGATGGGGTGGATCTCAAATTTGTTGCTAAGGCTAGTCTTGAACCCCTGGCCTCAATTAGAAAATTACACAAAAACAACACATTTTACATTCAATTTCAGGGAGATCCATGGGCTTTCTGAAGGCTTTCCATAGGGACTAAAAGCACTCCCCATTTTCTTTTTTTAAATGAGACTGGTTCTGGCTGTCACCCAGGCTGGAGTGCAATAATATGATCATGGCTCATTGCAGCTTCAACCTCCTGGGTTTAAGCAATTCTCCTCCCTCAGTCTCCCAAGTAGCTGGGTCTTCAGGTGTGTATCATCATGGTCAGGTAATTTTTTATTTTTATAAAAATGGGGTCTTACTATGTTACCCAGGCTGGTCTTGGACTCCTGATCTCAAACTCCTGCTTAAGCCTCTCAAAATACTGGGACTAGAAGTGTGAGTCACCGTGCCCAACCACAATCCCTTTATTAAGAATGACTGTTTGGCCGGGCGCAGTGGCTCACGCCTCTAATCCCAGCACTTTGGGAGGCCAAGGTGGGTGGATCACAAGGTCAGGAGTTCAAGATCTGCCTGGCCAAGATGGTAAAACCCTGTCTCTACTAAAAATACAAAAAAAATTAGCTGGGTGTGGTGGTGGGCACCTGTAATCCCAGCTACCTAGGAGACTGAGGCAGGGAATTGCTTAAATCTGGGAGGCAGAGGTTGCAGTGAGCCAAGATTGTGCTACTGCACTCCAGCCTGGGTGACACAGCAAGACTCCATCTCAAAAAAAAAAAAAAAAAAAAAAGTCTGTTGTAGACTGTTCTTTATTAACAATTACTGTTCACACTTGTAATCCCAGCACTTTGGGAAGCTGAGGTGGGTGAACACTTGAGCTCAGGAGTTTGAGACCAGCCTGGGCAACATGGCAACCCCATCTCACCAAAAATACAAAAATTTAGCCAGGCGTGGTGGCATACGCCTGTGGCTTCAGCTACTCAGGAGGCTGAGCTGGGAGGATAGCTTGAGCCTGGTAAGCAGCAGTTGTAGTGAGCTGAGATTGTGCCACTGACTCCAACCTGGGTGACAGAGTGAGATGCCATCTCAAAAAATAATAATAATGACAATTGTTCTAGACAGCCTATAATCCCAGCACTATGGGAGGCTGGGCAACATGGCAAAACCCTGTCTCTACAAAAAGTACAAAATTAGCCAGGCATAGTGGCACAAACCTGCAGTCCCAGCTACCCTGGAGGCTGATGTGGGAGGGTCGCTGGAGCCCAGAGAGGTCAAGGGTGCAGTGAGCCAAGATCATGCCACTGCACTCAGACCCTGCCTCCAAAATTAAAAAAGAATTACTTTTCTACATAAAATGAATGCTTAAAAAGAGAAATCATTTTTCATAGCAAGCAATAATAAAGCACTTAAAAAACCAAGATCACTTTTCTGTGAATTGAGCCCTGAATATACTGTTGGTGGCAAGCTAAAATGGTATCTTTCTAGGGTACAATTGAGCAACCTGCAGCAAGGAAATTTTGTATTCCTGGCAGGGTACAGTGGCCGATGCCTGTAATCTCAGCACTTTGGGAGGCTTAGGCAGGCAGATCACTGAGGCTAGGAGTGATCAGCCTGGGCAAAATGTGGAAACACCATTTCTACAAAAAAATACAAAAAACTAGCTGGATATGGTAGCACATGCCTGTAGTCCTAGCTATTTGGGGAGGGGGGTGGAGTGCTGAGACAGGAGGATTGTTTGAGACTGGGAGGTGAAGGCTGCAGTGAGCCATGATCACGCCACTGCACTCCAGCCTCGGTGTCAGAGCAAGACCTTATCTCCCCAACAAAAGAGAAACCATGGCTGGTTGCAGTGGCTCATGCCTGTAATCCCAGACTTTGGGAGGTTGAGGTGGGCAGATCATGAGGTCAGGAGTTCAAGACAAGCCCGGCCAACACAGTAAAACCCGTCTCTACTAAAAATACAAACATTAGCTGGCTGTGATGGTACGCGCCTGTACTCCTAGCTACTTGGAAGGCTGAGGCAGGAGAATCGCTCAAACCCAGGAGTTGGGAGTTGCAGTAAGCCGAGATTAAGCCACTGCACTCCAGCCTGGGTGACAGAGCAAGACTCCATCTCAAAAAAAAGACAAGAGAAACAAAAATAAAAAGTCATATTCCCATTCAGAAACAATCCACTATCACAATACCCATATACAAAGATGTTTATTCACAACAGTCAGTGTGTTCAACAATAGGGTTTTATTCTATACATAAAATGGAGTATCAGGAATTTATGTTTTTGCCAGAAGGTGCAAAAAAAAAAAATATGTTTTAGGCTGGGCACAGTGGCTCATGCCTATAATCCCAGCACTCTGAGAGGCTGAAGTAGGAGGACTGCTTGAGCCTAGGAGTTTGAGAGCAGCCTAGGCAACAAAGCAAAACCCAGTCTATACAGAAAAATAGAAATAATTAACCAGGTATGGTTGTGTATGCCTGTAGTCCCAGCTACTTGAAGGGATTCCTTAAGCCTGGTAGTTCGAGGTTGCAGTGAGCAGTAACCACACTACTGCATTCCAGCCTAGGTAAGAGTGAGACCTTGTCTCAACAACAATAACAAAAATGGGTTTTAAAATTATTTTTCCAGTAATTATTTGCCAGTTCTCCTTTGAGACCAAGAAGGCAACCTTCCTACACTGCTAATCTCCTGAATACTTTGTAGAAAAAAAACATCTAGGCTGGGCGAGGTGGCTCACAACTGTAATTCCAGCACTTTGAGAGCCTGAGGCATGCAGATCACTTCAAATCAGGAGTTTGAGACTAGCCTGGCCAACATGGTGAAACCCTGTCCACTAAAAATACAAAAAATTAGCCGGGCATGATGGCACTCACCTGTAGTCCCAGCTACTTGGGAGGCTCAGGCAGGAGAAGTGTTTGAACCTGGGAGGCAGAGGTTACAGTGAGTCGAAATCCCACCACTGCACTCCAGCCTGGGTGACAGGGTGAGGCTCTGTCTCAAAAATTACAAAAAAAAAGAAAAAACCATCTAATATGAGAGACATATCAATCCAAAGTAGAGTGTTAATCATGTGAAATTAGAAAAGGCCATAGAGAGAATGGCACATCTGGAGAAGTAGACATGGTTCGTTAAACTACATTATGGGGTACAGGCATGAAAGCTAAGAGAGAGAAAGTTGGAAAGGAGGGCATGGGCCTTATATGCTGTGCTATAAAATTTCTTTTTCATCTTACAGATACTAGAAAGTCTATCAAAGATCTGAGCATCAGCGTGAGATAATTAGATAACTGTGTTTCAGAAGATTACTTTGTGTACAGTGTGATCTCATTTAACCCATCAAAGTTTTATTATGAAAAAATTAAAGTATAATAAAGGCTGGGTGTGGTGGCTCAGACTGTAATCCCAGGACTTTGGGAGGCGGAGAAGGGCAGATCACCTGAGGTTGGGAGTTCAAGACCAGCCTGAACAACATAGAGAAACCCTGTCTCTATTAAAAGTACAAAAAATTAGCCGGGCATAGTGGTGCATGCCTGTAATCCCAGCTACTCGGGAGGCTGAGGCAAGAGAATCACTTGAACCCAGAAAGCAGAGGTTGCAGTGAGCCAAGATTGCCCCACTGCACTCCAGCCAGGGCAACAAGAGCGAAACTCAGTCTCAATAAATAAATAGTAATAAAATGAGGCCAGGCGCAGTGGCTTACGCCTGTAATCCCAGCACATTGAGAGGCCGAGGCAGGAGGATCACCTGAGGTCAGGAGTTCAAGACCAACCTGGCCAACGTGGCAAAACCCCATCTCTACTAAAAGATACAAAAATTAGCTGGGCGTGGTGGCAGGCGCCTGTAATCCTAGCTACTTGGGAGGCTGAGGCAGGGAGAACTGCTTGAATCCAGGAGGCGGAAGTTGTAGTGAGCCGAGATTGCGGCATTACACTCCAGCCTGGGCGACATGGCAGGACTCCAACTCAAAAAAAAAAAGAAAGAAAGGATTTCATAATTAATTCTATATATACATCTTCTAAATGATCTCATATTAACCAACTAAAAAATATGAGCCGGGCACAGTGGCTCACACCTATAATTCCAGCACTTTGGGAGGCCGAGGTGGGTGAATCACTGAGGTCAGGAGTTCGAGACCAGCCTGGCCAATATGGTGAAACCCCATCTCCACTAAAAATAGAAAAATTAGCCTGGAGTGGTGGTGGTCACCTGTAATCCCAGCTACATGGGAGGCTGAGGCAGGGGAATCGTTTAAACCCGAGAAATGGAGGTTGCAGTGAACTGAGATCATGCCACTGCATTCCAGCCTGCAAGACTAAGACTCTGTCTCAAAAAAATAAAAATTGTACTAAAACTGGGTGCAGTGGCTCATGCCTGTATAATCTAAGCACTTTGAGAGGCTGAGGCAGGAGGATAGCTCCAGCGCAGGACTTCAAGGCTGCAGTGAGCCATGATAGTGCCACTGCACTCCAGCCTGGGTGACAGAACAAGATCCTGTGTCTAAAGGAAAACAAAAAAGGTACTGAAAAAAAGACTAGCAAGTTATAGTTTGTTTGTAAATGTCAACAGTGGTTATTACTAGCTGTGTATGATAGTGTGTGCCTATAGTCACAGCTACCTCAGAGGCTGAGGCAGAAGGATCACCTGAGCTCGAGAGTTCAAGGATGCAGTGAGCTATGATCATGCCACTGTACTCCAGCCTGGGTGACAAAATGAGACACTGTCTCAAAAAGAAAACAACCCACAAAAAAAAGTGGTTATGTTTGCATAGAGATCTTGTGGGTGGTCCTTACTTTTTTTTTTATCTATCTACGTACCTACCTACCTACATACCTACCTACCT
>CAUYLG010048064.1:0-24987 GCA_963573385.1 Cacajao melanocephalus | reverse complement strand
ACAAATAGCTTTACAATTTTGATTCAGAAGATATCCTAGAAGAAATGATGATGACATTTTTTCTCCATAGCTCAGTCTAGTCTCCATGAAATGAATGTACAAGTTAAATTATCAAAAACGATGAATTCGTGTCCTTCGTAGGGACATGGATGAACCTGGAAACCATCATTCTCAGCAAACTGACACAAGAACACAAAATCAAACACCACATGTTCTCACTCATAGGCGGGTGATGAACAATAAGAATACATGGACATAGGGAGGGGAGCACTACACACAGGGGTCTGTTGCGGGGGACATAGGGGAGGGATAGTGGGAGGTGGGGAGGTGGGGAGGTGGGGAGAGATAGCATGGGAAGAAATGCCTGATATAGGTGAAGGGGAGGAAAGCAGCAAATCACACTGCCACATGTGTACCTATGCAACAGTCATGCATGTTCTTCACATGTACCCCAAAACCTAAAATACAATAAAAATTAAAAAAAAAAGAGGCTCTTCGTTCCATGCACTAGCAGTTTGTACCTTAAAACACTCATGACTATGGGCTCAGAAACTGTTCTAAAGATGATCCAAGAGGTCACTGGGAAATGAAGTCAGCAAGCAGCTAATTTTTCTGTTCATTATCCAATTAGGGACACAAAAAACTACAATTCATTTTCTGCAGTCTTTAAAGAAAACAAGACTCATGAACTGTCATTATCATAAAACAAAATTAAACATGCAGTACAACTGCAAACAGAGAGAAAAACAGATTTTTCAATAGGCCACAAATGTCTTTTAGCACTTACTTTGTTTCTAATAGGCAAGAACTGGCAGCACGACTTTAACAACTAACTGATAGAAGGTTGCATAAGCGATTAAAATACTTTCTTACTGGGACACCTCAAATACAAACTAATTTAATACGTTAGGAGTCTTTCTACTACAAAATAGTTCCCAAAATGGGCTACATATCTCAATCCCTTGAGTACTTTTTTAAACATACAGATTTCCAGGTTCCACTTCAGAACAATTGAATAAAAACTCTGAAACCAGGACCCAGAAATCTGCATTTTGCACTGTTTTTCAGGACTTCAAAGCAGTAAGTTTAGCAACAGCTCAGCACCAGAACTCTGGTGACTGCTACTGATCTATTACATTAAATATAAAATGCAAAAGAGCTATAGTTGATTAAAACAATGTTCATTTTATTTGCCATCTATATGTGTGTCCAAACCCACCTAATCTAACATAAAGCATAAGAATGAATTTCTACTAAGTTACAGAAATAAAAATGTCCATGTTAAATTCTCAAAGATTTGGAGCTCTCTTTTAGAGAAGATTAAAATTTGAGACACTCTGCACCACGAGCAAAATAATAAAGTGATTGACTAGAACAAAATGTAAAATATAACCTCAAGAAAAATATAACAATTTATGGGAAAAAAAGAAGCAAACGTAACCAACAAAAAGTAAAATAAAATGCTACAAAAGACACTTTGTCTAGGGTTTCACTCTATCATGCTGACTCTTGTCTTTCATCCTTGGGTGTCTGCCTTTGTTGAGGTAGAATAGCACTAAGTGGGCTGACTAATAGAATGGTATTTGAATTGGAAGCATGGATTACTTCTTTAAATAAATAATACTCTATGCCTGCTATGTGCCATGCTCTGTGCTGAGTGACGAATATAGACTAGTGGTTTCTACTAGGAGCATTTTTTCATTCTGCGGACATTGAGGAATATCTGAAGAACTTTTTCCTTGCCTTAACTGCCGGGAGTGTAGGGTGAGATGCTACTGGCATCTAGTTGGTAAGGTCAAGGATCTTGCTAGACATCCTACAATGCAAAAGATAAGCCTATACAGCAAAGACTTACCTGGCCCTAAATGTCAGTAGTGCCAAGGTTGAGAAATCCTGGTATAGACTGGATAATAATCAATTATGTTATTTTCCCTTATGAAATTTATTTAAAACAGATTTAAACATAAAAATACATAGCATAATATTGTCAAAAGTGCTTTGAAGAAAAGAACAGAAATTAGTAGAACAGAGAGGTAACACTAGAAATAGTTGTTCATCTTGTCAATTAAAAAGGAAGAGTCCAAAATGTGAGGTTCTCAAATTTTTGTTGAATTAATATAACCCTTTCTATGACCAATTAATAATAACAGCCTATAATATGAAAATATTTTTATTCTAACTCCTTTTAACCAGCTTCTTCTTTGACTGATAATCAGCCTGTGTGAGAGTGGCATACCTAAAATGTTCTTTGAACGTCACCCTAATTCCAGCTTCAATAGTCATTCCTCTGTCTTGACCCATTAGCAGCTATCACAAAATTCCATAGACTGGATAGCTTATAAACAAAATAAATCTGTTTCTCAGAGTTCTGGAGGCTGGGAAGTCTAAGATCAAAGTGCTGGCAGATTCAGTGTCTGGTGAGGACTTGCTTTTGGCTTCATAGATGTTGTCATCTTGCTGTGGCCTACCATGGTGAAATGAGCTAGCAAGGTGGCTAGAGTTTCTTTTATAAGGGCACTAAGACATCACCTCCAGATACAATCACCTTGGGGGATAAGATTTCAACATAAGAATGGGGGTGGGGGGGGCCAAACATTCAGACCATAGCACCCCTAATGCCTTCCTTGACTTGATGCTCATGCTTCTCTACAGCACAAATGGGGCTTGGCCATGTAATCTGGTCTTTTCAGAGTAAAGGTCAGTGGCCGGGAATTGGTGAGGGAAATATTCTCTGATGACATTAAGGTGATATACGGCATGTATAATGACACTAGCAGAAGAGACAGGCATTTATATGGCAGATGTCTAAGTTCACATAGAGGCCTTTAGCACCTTCAGGACCTTTTGACATCCTCTCACACTATTTCTAGGTAGAACACTACCATTTTCCTACAAATGAACCGCTTCTTCACTAGGGGTCTGAAATTTCTGGCTCTGGGAAAAGGTGTAGACCTAAGCAACCAAAGCCAAGGTACTCAATTCTGGAACACTAGCTGGAATTTTTGAAAAAGAAGCATTTCATTTTCATTGTCATTGCTGACAGGAAAATATAGAAGCCTGGGTTTGCTGGCAATTGTCTTTCCACAAAGAAAGGAGTGCCTTCCTGAAAATTCAGAGGGAAATAAAGTAGAGCACTGTATCAATGACATTATTTAACTCCCAGGATCCAACAATGCCTGATGCCAGATAATCTGGGTGAATGTGTCAATATGACTTAAATCATAGTGTGAATAAGTAAAATTGGACACATGCAGTCTTGAGCTAGACTCCAATCAAGCTTTAGATAAATAAGACAGAGTCTTGCCATTTATAATTTCACATTTATTAGGGGAAATAGTATTGATTGTGAGCATTTACCAAGTTTTAGTTGTTATCCCTAGATATTGCATATCTTCATTTTATTAGACACTAGGCTTAGTAGTTCCCCCAAGGTAAAAGAATAAGTAAATGACCAAACAGAATTTGAACCCAACTATTTCTGATTCTTGAGAATACTTTGCTCTATGTTATGTTGCCCTTTTGTGATTATCATTAAAATACTTAATTCTAACATCCCACTGGTACAGAGCAGGAAAAATTTAACTCTGATTGTGAAAATGTTTCACAGACCAAGTGCTGAGGGTTAATAGGGTGTAGAAGGGAGAAAATTTGGAAAAGCATCTTTTAAGGAGACTATGTGGCATTTACTGGCCCTTGGGCCAGGCATTGTTCTAAGACATTTTCCGTATTAACTCATTTATCTTCTCAGTAACTCTATCAAGTGATGATCCCTCTTATTATCACCATTTTTCAAGATAACATAGGGCATGAAGAGGTGAAATAATTTACCGTCATGAGCCTTTTGCAGGACTTGGATTTGAACTCAGAAAGACTAGCTCTGGAGCTCACAGCTTTAACTGCTCCACTCTATTGCCTTCCATATGACTATTCACAAACGACAGTAAGTGATAGGGCCTTCAAACCATGACAAAAAATAAATAGATATGATGATTGGGTATCAGTTCAATATTTGCTTATATACAAATCTAACTATTTGTAAATTGCTCACAGATGGCTTATAGAAATTTATTTTTCTAAATACTTCATTTTGGATTTCTAATTCTACACACTATAGATTGCACATGTTTTGACAGAAAAGGACAATTATAAGAGTTAATACAATGTAGCTAAGCCTTAATGCTTAAATAAAGAGCAAAGGCAACTCTTTGACAAAGAGTTTCAGTCCTGTTAAATGAAAACATAAGACATGGTTTTTCTTAAGTAATATTTTTTATATATATATATATATATATATATATATATATATGTCTGTGTATGCATCATGAGTATATACAAGCATACACATATTTATATATAAATAGATACAGATAGATACACACCAAGATGTAATTTTCATTACCCTTTTATGTACAGCAGACTACATTTGAAAAAGGAGAAATAACTTCAAATGATTTCAGTTGAACATGCTTTTTCCTCAAAACATGGCACAGAAATAGTTATACCCCATTTAAAAGCCCTATAGACAAATTCCAATCAAAACAACTGAAAATCTCACATTTAATTAACTCTACTATTTCTATAACAGAAAACATTTACAAATAATTAGATGAATATAAATAAAATAAAACACAAATTAATGTAAGTATAATATTTGGAATTTATTAAGAGAGAGCAGAGAGCATTGGGTACTATGAATAAGTGGCTGTATCACCGTAAGAAAAAAAAGCAAAAAAATGATATTTGGTCTCACTAGTTATCTAATAAACATTAGCAATTTGGATAAGAAATTGCATCAAAATACAAACTGTCTGTCTATACACACTGTATGCTATTAAAAATAGCAATTTTACTATTCAGGACTTACATATAGAAATTTGCTCAATTACAGAAATATACATGTGCATGTATGTTCAATGTACATGTACAGTTACAGCACTGCTTTCATAGAACCATACTGGAAAGATTACAAAATTATCTCCAAATTTGATGCTAATTATGTAAACTCTGTAAGAAATTTAAATGGGATACTATATAGTTAAAAATAATGTTACATGTCTGCATACATGGAACCAGAAGGATAGCCATAATATATTCATCATAAGGAAAAAAATCAAATTATAGAATAATATGTATTTTGTGAACCTATTTATACAACAATCTACTCATAAATCTACATATTTATATATCAATAGGGCAATAACTGGGAAAGATACGTTAGAAGTGATCTACTTTGAATATCTGAATTTTAGGTAATTTTAACATCTCCATACTCCTCTGATATTTGCGTTTACATTAAGCATATAATTGAGTATTTTTATTTAGTAAATATGACATAAAACTTCTTTTGTAAGATGCAGAACTTTGATTTTTTTTTTGCCTAACTCAAGTGAAATTGTATTGATTTTGATCCAGGGAGAAAAGAATAAACACCTATTAAGTAGTTATTCTGTGCTTGGGCACTGGCCCATAATCATTTCATACGCTCTCACAGTCGGACTTCACATCAATAATCTGAGAAATGGAGGATTATACCTGAGTAAACTAATGCTAAGAAAACTCCAGTAAATTAGTCAAGTTCACACAGCTGGCAAGTAGGCAGCAATACCAGAATTCAAACCCAAGTTACATTCCCTTACCAACATACCACACAGAGGAGGAAACATATCAAACCAAATTAACCTAATCATAAAGCTGCTTTTTTCCATCACTGGATTTGTTTTTTTTTATTTCAGCTTACCAATTATTCTGAAAGAATATTAAAAAAGGTATATAGTTTCTGTCAGTTAAGATTTTTAAATATTACATGCAATAATGACAATAATAACCAGCACTTATTAACCAGGTCTTTTTCAGAAAACTGACATGTATTAATTCATCTAATTTTTACAGCCAGCCTAAGAGTTATGTATTATGTATAATTAACTATCGGTGCTGCATAATAAGGAAACTGTAGCATAGAGTAGTTAAGTAACCCACAAGTTCACATAGGAAGTAGGTATTAAAGCCAGGATTCCATCCCGAGTAGTTAAACATCAAAGCCTGCACTCATAAACCTGTGCTATGAGTTAGGTAAGTTCTGACCCTTTGGCAGGAGTCATTTTTGAGAGCTATATGTTTATCTCATTATACTATCATTCTTCAAAATAAGTTAAAAATATCTTTTCAGAAATGGCTATCAGGGAGCTGGGTGTAGTGGCATGCACCTGTAGTTCCAGTTCCTCTGGAGGCTGAGATGGGAGGACTGCTTGAGCCCAGGAGTTGAAGTCCAGCCTGAGCAAAATAGAAAGACTCCATATCTAAAACAAACAAAACAAGAGAAATAACCTTCAGGGTTATTTTACTAGCTGCATGTCTCCTGGGTATATACAGGCATGTTTGTGCAGAATGATGATATGGAGTTCTTTCTCATTTCTTCTCCTTTTCATTTTACACAGCTCGTCTGTACACACAGACATCTTCTCTCTCACATAATAGCTAAGAGTGAAAGTGCCACTGGTAGACGCAATCTGCTGTTGCTGTTGCCTTTTCACTGCTAGTCGCTGGATGTACGGGCTGAGCAGTGGAGAGGGAACCTCACATACATAGTCAGAAAACAACAGGCCTAAAGTTAGTTCATTTGCCCACTGTCTGTTAGCCTACTGAGTCATAATGTGGTGACCTGAGAAGAATGAGAACTGTAGAATGTCACAAATTGAAGACTACCTATGTCTAAAGAGAAAATATCAATTTACATATGAAAAGATTACCCTCTGTTGACACTTCAGAACAAGGCAGGAATTGTTCCTCGAAAGACTGTGCACTTAGAAGCCATTAGCAGCCATTAATAAAGAACACTCTCCTTGTGTTTTCTGTACATTGAAATTTCATACCGGGAAGCAACACTTAGTTAGTGCCTTCAAATAAATTCCCATCTGATTCAGAACTTAGACTGATAAATATTTAGACTGTATATTTCAGGATAAATGTAAAGAAGATTTAGGACATACATATAAGAATTCTGTGTAATGCTCAATATATTAAAGTCACAAAAGGTAAATAATAATAATAATAATTTTACATTTCTGAGTTTTAAAGTATAAGTCCTACTTTATCAGTGATTTCAATTACTTGCAGTATAGTACAAGATACTTTGAGAGACCACATTCTCATAACTTATAGTGTATTATTAAAATTTTTCTCTCTTACATTACTTAATGTAGTTAATCTCTTACTATGCCTAATTTATAAATTAAACATTTTCATAGGTATGTATGGATAGGAAAAAACACTATATATATGTTTATATATATGTTTATATATATATATATATATATACACACACACACACATACACATACACATACACAAAAATGGGATTCTCTACTGTCTGTGTTTTCAGACATCCATGGGGGTCTTGAAATAAATGCCTCATGCCTCATTGGTAAGTGGACACCACTGTACCTCAAACCAATCATTAAGTCATATTTGATGTTTTCATATGACAACAATATTGAAATCTGTAATAAAAATTTTCTGCACATACTGATAGTCACAAAGGGACATAGGTCCAGAATGAATTCCTATCAGAAAAAGGCATTCTCGAATGCGTTCCCCTTTAGTATTAATCTAGTAAGTACTCGTGGTGTCCTGCTGTGCCTACTGGGCTTGAAGCCAGGGCTGACTTCTCTAGGGGAAGTGAAAGAAGTATGGGCAATTTTTGACACACAGTAGATTGGGCCATAGGACTCAAACCACCAGAAGCTTACCTAGGGATGCAAAATTAAAATGAATGAAGCAATTACAGAACTGCAGAAAAAGTGTATAATTAACCTTAGTACTCCTTCTCTCAGTTTGACTTATTACCCAAATTGTTAGTCAGATTGACCTAACGTTATTATAACCAGAAATGTTGAATATATCAATCCTATGGCATGATTAAAAATCTCTTTTTTTCTTAAAGGCATCACAAATCATTTTCTGATTAATGAGTTTTTAAATGGTAATGTAAAGGAATGTGCCAAACTCACTGCATTCTGATGAACTAGTATAAAAATTATTAGATCAGAGGAAAGAAAAAAGTCAAATAATTTTATTTATCATCTGCTTTATATATAAAGCTTACTTCTTTCTGCATATATATACATGTGTGTGTGTGTTTATGTGTGTGTGTTTAGACAACGTCATGTGTCTCGCAACGATGAAGATATCTTCTGAGAAATCCACAGACCTACATGGTATAACTTACAACACACCAAGGCTATATGGTATGGCCTATGTCCCCTAGGCTACAAATCTATATAGCGTATTATTATACTGAACCTTGCAGGCAACTGTAACACAATGCTATTTATGTGTCTAATCACAGATAGGGGAGGCTGGCCAAGATGGCCCATTAGAAGCCAGTGTGTGCTGCTTTCACAGAGGGAAACAGAAGGGCTAAGTAAATACAGCAGCTTCAATTGAACTATCCAGGTACATATATTGGAATTCATCAAGAAAACAACTCAACCCAAGGAGGATGGAGAAAAGCAAGGCAGGATGACTGTCCACCTCAGAGCAGCACAGAGCCAGGAAGCAATTAGTGAGAGAGCAAGCAATCCTGTGGACCCATGCTTCTCCGATTGATCTTTGCAACGCTCACGTCAGGAGATCCCCACATGAACTCAGTCCCCTACGGCCTGATGTGTGACACAAAGACACACGTGGAGTCTTGGCAGAGCAGCCACTCAGGTACAAACAGAGCCCTGGGAGCATTAAATATCCAAACTTCCTGGCAAAAGCAGCTGCAATTCTGGCAAAGTGGGAGATTAAAAACCCATACTTACCCCTAGGAAAGGGGCTGAATCCAGGAGGCTGAGCGGTGACAGTCTGTAGACTCTGCTTCTACAGAACTGCTCAGGATAAGACCCACTGGCTTGGAACGCCAGCCAGTCACTAGTAGCAGCATTACACCTCCCTGAGATGGAGCACCCAGAGGGAGAAGTGGGTTGCTGTCTTTGTGATTTCGCAGTCTTAGCTATGGTTTCCTTTAGTGAAGCTATCCTATGGAAAAGTGACCAGACATTTTTTTTATGTAGGTTCCTGACCCTGCTTCTCCTCACTGGCTGGGACCTCCAGCTGGGGTCACCAACCACCCTCACCAGTGTTTTCCACCTGGCAATAGTTCTGAGCCTCCTTGGGACAGAGTTCCCAGGGGGAAGGACAGGCTAACATCTTTGCTGTTTCACAGGCATAGCCATTGTTACCCTTAGGCTCTAGGAAACAAAAGGAGACTAGGGACTGAAGCAGTCCTCCGGCACAGCAGCTCTATGGAGAAGCAGCCAGACAGCTTTTTCACACAGGTCTTTGATTCCATTTTGCCTCACTGGGTGGCATCTCCCAACCAAGGTCTACAATTATCCCTATTGGTGTGTTCAGGCCAGCAACAGGTCCATACCTCCCAGAGGGAAGGGCAGGCCGACAACATTGCTGTTTTACAGCTTTCACTGCAAATGTCTTCAGGCGCTGGAGAATTCAAGTTAGCTAGGGACTGGAGCAGACTCCCAGCATACTGTACCAGTCTTAAAGAAAAGTGGCCGAACTGTGATGTATGTCCCCAGTCTCATATCTCCTGATTGGCAGGTCCTGCCAGCCTGGGTCTCCAGCCACACTCACCATGGCTACAGAGCCAGTAGCATCTCTGCAACTCCCTTAGACAGAACTTCCGGTGGGAGGGGCAGGTTGCCATCTTTGCTGTCTTACAGACTTTGCCCTTGCTAACTTGACTTTGGAGAATCCATGGGGACCAGGGACTTGTCCAGACTCCCAGCACCGTTCCCACCTCATAAAAAAGTGACCAGTCTATTTTCCATGCAGGTCCCTGTCCTCATTTCTCCTCACTGGTCAGGGCCACCTGACCTGAGACTAAAGCACAACACCCTGGCCGACCTCAACACTTCAATTAGAGTGAGCCCAGCAGTTAAAGGAACACTTACATGCAGAGATGAGAAAGAACCAACACCAGAATGCCGACAACTCGAATGGCCAGAGTGTCTTACATCCTTCGAACAACTACATTATTCCTACAACAGGTTTCTTAACCAGGCTGAGTTCGCTAAAATGAGAGAAATAGATTTCAGAATATGTATAGGAGCAAAGATCATTGAGATTCAGGAGAACAGCAAAACCCAATCCAAGGAAACTAAGAACCACAATAAAATGATACTGGAGATGACAGAAAAAATAGCCAGTGTAAAAAAGAACCTAACTGATCTGATAGAGCTGAAAAAATATTTCACAATGTACTCACAAGTATTAAGAGCAGAAGAGATCAAACTGAGGAAAGTGTCTCAGAACATGAAGACTAGCTCTCTGAAACTGACAGCCAGACAAATACAAAATAATTTTTTAAACTCTAAAAAATATGGGATTATGTAAAGAGGCCAAATCTACAAACCACTGGCATCCCTGAAAGGAACAGAGAGAAAGAAAACAACTTGGACAACATATGTTAGGATGTCATACATGAAAACTTCCTGAACTTCACTAGAGGCCAAGAGTCAAATTCAGGAAATACACTGAATCCTTGACTTACTCTACACAAGAAGATCATCTCCAAAACACTTAGTCATCAGATATTTCAAGGTCAAAATGAAAGAAAGAATGTTAAAGGTAGCTAGAGAGAAAGGGCAGGTCACCTGCAAAGAAAATCCTGTCAGTCTAACAGTGGATCTCTCAGCAGCAAATCTATAAGCCAGAAAAAAACTGTGTGCCTCTATTCAGGATTTTTCAGGAAAGAAATCTTCAACCAAGAATGTCATATCTGGCCAAACTAAGCTTCTTCAGTGAAGGAGAAATAAGATCTTTTTCATATAAACAAATGCTGAGAGAGTTAATTATCATCAGACTGCTTTACAAAAAATCTTAAAAGTAGCACTAAACATGAAAAGAAAAACCATTACAAGCCAATACAAAAATACACTTAATTACCCAGACCAGTGACACTATGAAACAAACACGCAAATAAGCTTGCATAATAACCAGCCAACAATACAAGGACAGGATCAAATCCACACATATCAATACTACCCTTGAATGTATACGGGAAAAATGCCCCATTTAAAATCCATGGAGTGACAAGCTGGATAAAAAAGCAAGACCGGATGGTAAGCTATCTTCAAACGACCCATCTCACACACAGTAACATCCATTGGTTCAAAATAAAAGAATGGAGTAAAATCTTTCAAGCAAATGGAAATCACAAAAATCAGAGGTGGCAATCCTAATTTCAGACAAAACAGACTTTAAAATAACAAAGTTCAAAAAAAGGTGAAGAAAGGTATTACATAATGGTAAAAGTTTTAATTCAAAAGGAAGATGTAACTACTCTAAATATACATGCATCTAACATAGGAGCACCCGGATTGATAAACCAAGTTCTTAGATACCTACAAAGAGACTTAGACTTCCACATAATAATAGTGGGAGACTTCAACACTCCATAGTGTTAAACAGACCATCAAGGCAGAAAACTAACAAAGATATTCAGGACTTGAACTCAACATTGGACCAAAGGGATCTGATAGAGCTCTAGAGAACTCTCTATTTCAAAATAACAGAAAATACATTCTTCTCATCACCACATGGCACATACTTTAAGATCAACCACACAATCAGATATAAAAACATTCTCAGCAAATTATAAAAAAAAAAATTATACCAAACATACTCTCAGACTACGAAAGAAATAAAAGTAAAATAAAAATATACACACACAATATATGCACAATAAAAATAAAATTCAAGACTAAGAATATTACTCAAAACCATACAATTACATAAAAATTAACCAACCAGCTCCTGAATGACTTTTGAGTAAATAATGAAACTAAGGTAGAAATCAAGAAATTCTTTGAAACTAATGAAAACAAAGATACAACATACCAGAGTCTCTTGGACCCAGCTAAGACAGTGTAAAGAGGGAAATCTTATAGCACTAAATGTCCACAATGAAAAGTTTTAAAGACCTCAAATTAACAACCTAATATCACAGCAAAAAAAACAAAAAACACCTAAGCAAGAGCAAATCAACCCCAAAGCTAGCAGAAGACAAGAAATAAACAAATTCAGAGCTGAACTAAAGGAAACTGAGACATGAAAAGCCATTGAAAAGATCAATGAATCTAAGAGTTGGGTTTTTTTTTTTAATATTAATAAGACATTTAGGCCATTAGCTAGACTAGTAAAGAAGAAAGAAGATTCAAATACAGTTACAAACAACAGAGGGAATTTTAACACTGACCTCCACAAACAATGGGGCACAACTGAAGAAACAAAAATTGTCAGAGACTACTATGAATACCTTTATGCACATAAACTAGAAAACCTAGAAGAGACAGATAAATTTCTGGACATATACACTCTCCCAAGACTGAGCCAAAGAGTAATTGAATACTTGAAGAGACCAATGATGAGCTCCAAAATTGAATCAGTAATAAATACCCAACCAACCAAAAACAAACAAACAAACAAACAACCAGGACCAGATGAAGTCACAGCTAAAGTTCACCAGATGTACAAAAAGAACAGTTGATAACATTTCTATTGAAACTATTCCAAACACTGAAGAGAAGGGACTCCTTCCCAACTCACTCTATGAGACAGGCATCATCCCAAATACCAAAACCTGGTAGAGACACAGAGAAAACAGAAACTTCCGGCCAATATCCTGATGAACACTGATGCAAAAATCCTCAACAAAATACTTGCAAACCAAATCCAGCAATGCATCAAAAAGCAAATTCACCACAATCAAGTAGGCTTTTTCCATGGGATGCAAGGTTGGTTCAACATATGCAAATCAATAAATCTGATAGAACTAGAGAGGAAAAAAAACCATTATTATCTCAATAGATACAGAAAAGACTTTCAGTAAAATTCAACATGCTTTGATGGTAAAACCTCCAATAAACTAGGGACTGATGGAACACACTTGAAAATAATAAGAGCCATCTATGAGAAACCCACAGCCAACATCATACTGAATGGGCAAAAGCTGGAAGCTTTCCCTTGAAAACCAAGAGAAGATAAGGATGCCCTCTCTCACCACTCCTATTCAACATGCCATTGGATAACCCAGCCAGAGCAATCACTCAAGAGAAAGAAATAAAGAGCATCCTCATGAAAAGAGAAGTCAAACTATCACTGTTTGCAGATGGCATTATTCTACATCTAGAAAACTACATAGTTGCAGCCCAAAAGATTCTGCAACTGATAAACAACTTTAACAATGTTTCAGGATACAAAATCCATGTACAAAAATCACTGGCATTCCTGTATATCAACAACAGAAAAGCCAATAGCCAAGTCAGAAACACAACCCATTCACAATTGCCACAGAAGGAATGAAATACCTAGGAATATAGCTAACCAGGGAGATGAACATTTTTTACAACGAGAATTACAAAACACTGCTCAAAGAAATCATAGATGACACAAACAAATGGAACAACACTCTATGCTCATGGATAGAAAGAATCACTATCGTTACAAGGGCCAGACTGCCCAAAGCAATATACAGAGTCAATACTATTATGACCAAACTACCAATGACATTCTTCACATAACTAGAAAAAACCCATTTTAAAATTCATATGGAACCAAAAAAAGAACCTGAAAAGCCAAGGAAATCTTAAGCATAAAGAACAAAGCTGGAGGCAACACATTACCCAATGTCTACCTGTACTAGAGGGCTACAGTAACCAAAACTGTATGGTACTGATATAAAAACAGACACACAGACCAGTGGAATGAAATAAAGAGTCCAGACATATGACCCCATACCTATAACCATCTAATCTTCAACAAACCTGACCAAAACAAACAATAGGGAAAAGACTGCCTATTCAATAAATGCTGGATAAGTGGATGGCCATATGCAAAAGATTGAAACTGAACCTTCTCCTTACACCACATACAAAATCAATTCAAGATGGATTAAAGACTTAAACATGAAACCCAAAACTGTAAGAATCCTGGAAGACCACCACCCAGGCAATACCATTCTGGGCAAAGGAACTGGCTAAGTTGTCATGAAGAAGATGCCAAAAGCAATCACAACAAAAGCAAAAATTGACAAATGGGATCTAATTAAACTAAAGAGCTTTTTAACAGCAAAATAAACTATCAAAGGTTAAACAGACAGTGTAAAGAATGGGAAAAAATATTCATAAACTATGCATCTGACAAAGGTCTAATATGCAGCATCTATAAGGAACTTAAATTTACAGACTTGATCCTAGGAGGTTGGGGCTGCAACGAGCTATGATCTTGCCACTGCACTCCACCCACCAGCCTGGGAAACAAAGAAAGACCCTATCTCCAAAACTAATAATAACAATTTTTTTCAAAATACAGTATTATAATCTTATGGAATCATGATTGTACATACCCACACATATATGTATGTATGTGTGTGTGTATACACATATATACACTACTATTGTCTGAATGTTTGTATCTCCCCAAAATTTCTATATTGAAATCCTAACCCCTATGGAGATTGTGTTAGGAGAATAGGAAGTGAGACTTTGGGGAAATAATTACGTCACGAATTGGGGAAATAATTAAATCATGAGGGTGGAGCCCTTATAATTGTGATTAGTGCCCTTTTAAAAGAGAACTAGCTAGCTATCTTCTACTAGGGGAGAAAATGATAAGAACGTGTTACTATGAGAAAGTGGGTCCTTGCCAAACATTGAGTCAGCCAGTACCTTTATTTCAGACCACCATGCTCTAGAACTGCAAGAAATAAATTTATGTGATTTATAAGCTACATAGTATACCATTCAGGCTGATATTTTCTATAACAGCCTGAATGAACTAAGATATACATATACATAAAATCTCCTTGAATAGTAGGAACCATATTTTACTCATGATTGCACCTTCCAAGGTCCAGTTAGTATAATATAATGTTTGACTAACTGAATTAAATTGATTTCCCTTTTATTATGCTTATTTTCACGTACTCCATTGAGCTTCACTTCAATCTAACGTGATTAGTCAGGTAACCTCTGTGTTTCTGATCCTGTGCTGGACCATGCTGTAGGGGAGAAAAGAAGGGTGACTTGATAAAAAACGCATTACTCCAAAATATGGTGCCTTGACATGTTGACTATTTTATACTAAAGGAATCTGGGAAATAGCAGGTGCAGAAATATTATCTTACCTCCCTGAGCCTCCCCTGAAGCAGGCCGTGAGACTCTCTTGTGAGAGGTGCCCTTCCTATACCTGGAGAAAAGGACCATCCTTATTTCCAAAAATAAAGGCACATCAAGAGGAATCTGAACACACAGGCCTTATTAAGTTTTCCCCAATGTTTTCCCTAATTTATTGCTCTTAGCTCATACCCTTTATTCCTGTTACATTTTCCTATAACTTTCTACTTTTCATCAAATGTAGTATAAAAACACTTAGGCTTAATTGTTTCTTTTAGTCTTCATTTCCGTATGAAGACTCTCATGTCATGTAAAAATTATATTAGATAAATTTGTAAGTGTTCGTATTAACCCTTCATTTGTTAGTCTAACTTATAGAGTCTCAGGGAACCTAGGAGAGTAGAAAACAAGATTTTTTCCTTTTCTACAGGGGTTAGGAGAGGACAAAGTAACTGTCCCTAAAAAGCACAGCATGTGAGTTATGTAACCTAGTTAAACACAGACAAGTCAGAGAACTGTAGCAATGTGCCAGAACTGAGGAAAACTGTAAACAGAAGAATATTGATCATTAAGGGGCACAGGTTTCAGCCTTAGATTTGACACTAAACAGCTGTAGGAGAACTCTGATTTACTAGCTTGTCCCCTCTAGATCTCACTTCCCATCTCTCAAAAACATATGTGAGCAAACCCATGAACCTCTAAATTGGGCAAGTTTTTCTGAAGCATATCTGCTTCATGTCTATATTCAGCTAGCAACAATACCTGCACTAGATGCCCTAGTTAGATGCTTAACTTCAAGCAACAAAAATTAACTCTTAACGATTTGAGTTGAAAAAAAGAAAAAAAAATTAAGTGAAGGCTCTCGGCACTTGAGAGAGTGAGTCACCAACAGGCCGAGAAGATCTAAATAAGAAAATGGACAAAAAAGAAAGAAAGAAAAGACCATGGCAGACAAACCACAGCTCAAATAATGCCACAGAACCTGCTGCTCCTACTGATCCTGGGATTCCGTAGCTTGTATGACTGTGCTGCCTTTAGTGGGTGCAGAACAATGCTGCTGATTCGGAGGGTGCTGTGGGTGCTGCTGCTCCCACTGCAAGAGGCTTCTCCACTGGCCCAATTTCTTGTGAGATGGAACCCCCGCCAAAGGGGCCAAGCCTAGGTCAGAGTCCACACCAGCTGTAAATCTGGTGGGAAGTTATTTACTGGGAAGTATACCCTTCCTTTTCCATCCAGCTCTTCAACTTAAAGATAGGAGATTCTCCAAACACAAAAGACCGTTCTTGTGCTGAGAAGACAATAAAATGAGCTTTACTCAAACTTGAGGAACTCAACTTAAATTTTTACACTTACCCACACAAAGAACATTATTTAGATATGGTGGAGTATCTGAGCCAACTTTAAATAAATGTTGACTACAAAAACATATTTTCAATACATTGCACTGTGATTCTTTTTGCTCCATCAGAACAATGTATGCATAATTTTCTCATCAATACGTATCACATGTTAGTGTGGTTAATGATGTATTCTGTCTTCCCTCAACAAGACTGTGTATTGCTACGTGCCTTATTCTTCTTTGTGTTCTTGCCACATTTTAAGGATAACATATATATTTTGCTTTATGTGGTTTTGTTTATGGGAGATTTTAGAAGATAAAAATGTATTTAAAACATATATAATAAAGTTTAATTTTGTTAATGGGTAAAGAATTTATGCAATCAGTAAGAAAATTACTAATACTTCAATAAATAATATAGCAAAGGACAAACACAGGCAATTCACCAAAAAAGAAATATAACTGAATAACAAAAATGGAAAAATGTCAATAATAAAAGAAATAGAAGATAATATAAAATACGATTTTTATTTTCAAATTTGCAAGAATTTTTTCAACTCATAATATATTGCAAATATACAATATAATATTGGTCAAGTATTCAGTGAAAGTAGCAGTTTCATATCTTTTAGAGGGGCATAAATTCATAACACTTAAGACAAAATTTGTCATATATATTCATATAGTTTGGCCGTGTCCCCACCCAACACTCAACTTGAATTCTATCTCCCAGAATTCCCATGTGTTGTAGGAGGGACCTGTGTGGGGGTGTGTAATGAATCATGGGAGCGGATCTTTCCTATGCTATGCTCATGATAGTGAATAAGTCTCACGAGATTTGATGGGTTTATCAGGGTTTCCACTTTTGCTTCTTCCTCATTTTTCTTTTGCAGCTGCCATGTAAGAAGTGGCTTTCACCTCCCACCATGATTCTGAGGCCTCCCCAGCCATGTGGAACTGTAAGAACAATTAAACCTCTTTTTCTTCCCAGTCTTGGGTATGTCTTTATCAGCAGCATGAAAACGGACTACGAGAGTGAATTGGTATCACTAGGGTGGGACATTGCTGAAAAGATTCCTGAAAATGTGGAAGCGACTTTGGAGCTGGGTAACAGGTAGAAGTTGGAACAGTTTGGAGGGCTCAGAGAAGACAGGAAAATGTGGGAAAGTTTGGAACCTCCCAGAGACTTGTTCAATGGCTTTGACAAAAATGGTGATAATTATATGAACAATAAGGTCCAGGCTGAGGTGGTCTCAGATGGAGATGAGGAACTTGTAGGGAACTGGAGCAAAGGTGACTCTTATGTTTTAGCAAAGAGACGGGTAGCATTTTGCCCCTGCTCTAGAGATTTGTGGAACTTTGGACTTCAGAGAGATCATTTAGGGTATTTGGCAGAAGAAATGTCTAAGTAGCAAAGCATTCAAAAAGAGACTTGGGTGCTGTTAAAAGCATTCCATTTTAAAAGGGAAACAGCATGAAAGTTCAGAAACTTTACAGCCTGATGATGCAGTAGAAAAGAAAAACTCATTTTTCTTAGGAGAAATTGAAGCGAGCTGCAGAAATTTACATAAGTAGCAAGCAGCCTAATATTAATCTGCAAGACCATGAGGAAAATGTCTCCAGGCCATGTCAGAGACCTCCACTGCAGCCCCTCCCATCATAGACCCGGCAGCCCAGAAGGAAAAAGTGGCTTTATGGGCTGGGCCCAGGGTCCCTGTGCTGTGTGCAATCTACGGACTTGGTGCCCTGTGCCTCAGCTACTCCAGCCATGGCTGAAAGAGGCCAACATAGAGCTCAGACTGTGGCTTCAGAGGGTGCAAGCTCCAACCTGTGGCAGTTTCCAACTGGTGCTGAGACTGCAGGTACACAGAAGTTAAGAACTGAGGTTTGGGAACCTCCATCTAGATTTCAGGAAATGTATGGTAATGCCTGGATGTCCAGGCAAAAGTTTGATGCAGGGGCAGGGCCTTCATGGAGAGCCTCTGCTAGGGCAGTGCAGAAGGGAAATGTGGGGTCAAAGTCCCAACATAGAATCCCTATTGGGGCACTTGTGGACCTGTGAAAAGAGGGCCACCGTCGTCCAGACCCCAGAATGGTAGATCCATCAGCAGCTTTACTGTGCCCCTGAAAAAGGCACAGATATTCAATGTCAGCTCATGAAAGCAGCCAGGAGGGAGGCTGTACCCTGCAAAGCCACAGGGGCAGAGCTTCCCAAGACCATGGGAACCCACCTCTTGCATCAGTGTGACCTGGATGTGACACCTGGAGTCAAAGGAGATCATTTTCGAGCTTTAAAATTTGACTGCCCGGGTGGATGTGGGACTTGCATGGGCCCGGTAACCCCTTTGTTTTGGCCAATTTCTCCCATTTTGAACTGCTGTATTTACCCAATAACTACACCTCCATTGTATCTAGGAAGTAACTAGCTTGCTTTTGAATTTACAGGCTCATAGGCAGAAGGGATTTGCCTTGACTTTAGATGAGACTTTAGATCTTCGATTTTTAGGTTGATGCTAAAATGAGTAAAGACTTTGGGAGACTGTTGGGAAGTCATGGTTGGTTTTCAAATGTGAGGACATGAAATTTGGAGAGGCCAGGGTGGAGTGATATGGTTTGGCTGTGTCCCCACCCAAATCTCAACTTGAATTGTGTCTCCCAGAATTCCAACATGTTATGGGAGGGTCCCAGAAGGAAGTAATCGAACATGGGGGCCACTCTTTCCTGTGTTATTCTCATGATTGTGAATAAATCTCATGAGATCTGATGAGTTTAACAGGGATTTCTGTTTTTGCTTCTTCCTCATTTTTCTCTTGCAGCCACCATGTAAGAAGTACTTTTCATCTTCCAGCCATGTGGAACTGTAAGACCAATTATACCTCTTTTTCTTCCCAGTGTCAGGTATGCTTTTATCAGCAGCAAGAAAACTGACTAAAACATATATCATGAGTCTTACAATTTTAATATCTATTGACTCAGCAATAACCCTTCTAATTATTTATGCCAACAGAAAACGCAGACAAAAAATTAAAATATTCACTAGAGCATCATTTATCATCATAATATAATATTAAGATACAAACATTAATTTACAAAACTTTAGAAATGGTCAGGACTACAACGAAATATTTACTTCATACTATATTATGCCACCATTGAAAGTGATGCTTCCAAAATATTTATACTGACGTGGAAACTGTTGCCACGTGTATTTTGTATAGGCAGGCATTGTAACTAATCACATTTCTTAGAGTTTTTTCCTTACACCTCTCTTTTATGAAACCAGTCTCTTCAAAGTCTAGTATCTTGTGTTATTTATCATTTAATCACTAGTACGGAGCACATTGGTACATAATTTGAGCTTTGTATATTATTAAAGAATAAAATAAATAAATAAGTGAGCAAATAAATATGTATATATCTTCTTTAGAAAACGGTTTCCCTGAATGGTCTCTATGTCTGTTACTTTGTATATTTTGTGGCATATAACATTGCAAGAGAAGACAATATTATGCAGAATGCATGCTCTAAATCCTTTTTGAAATTCAGTGACTCATTTGAGTAAAAAGCATTCTTTTTCTCTTTTATTCAGAAATTATAAAGCTAGATACAATGAGTCCCTGATATGCCACATTACTGACTGGATTTTCAAAGGGCCTCTATAATATAAGCGAGCAGATAATTTCCGAAGTCCTTGAACAATAGAAAACTTACATACACACACACAGAGACACACACACACACACATACACAAAACCTGTCAAACTATCAGTCCCTGCCTCTCATGAATCCCTAGCTCAGTCCTACTAGCTCTGAATATTGCCTGCAGAGGATGCCAGAGAATGAAGAATTGCCAAGCCCGTAACTGAGCACTGACACTCAAGACTTTCTGATATAAAGGAATGTATGTTGGATGGCACCCACTGGAATTACGTTCACCTGTGTTGTACCTGTTGTTTAATCTTCAGATCAGACAGATGATAATACCAACAAACTAGGTCAATTGCCAGAATAAGCATGTGTTTCCAAGACCACATAATGACTAGGACATGTGTTGATATGGAGAAATTCTCATTGAAAATGTAATCATTCTCAGACTCTCAAAAATAACTAAAATACTCTGACCCCATAGGTAGCACAGGGATTTACCTACATATTATATCAATTATTCATGAAATGTTTTATTCATAAAGACTTTGTTCCAAGGTTATTTATAGATATAAATAGGAAAATTTCATGGAAGGCACATACCTAACTCTATCGCAAGATTGCTATGTCAGACACATGGGTTCGTAATGTATAATGGTGCCTGAGTCAAGAAAGTAAATGGGGGTTTGAGGTGAAGCAGAGTTGGAGAACTGAGCCTGTTGATTAAAAGCATAGGCTTTAGAGTCAGAGACACCAGCTAATAAGCCATTGCTCATTGCAGTGGGCTTATTAGCTGAGAGTCCTCAGTTATCTCCTGTTGCTGTTTACTCACTTATAGGTAGCAATGATGAGGAGGAGGAGGAGCAGGATGCTTATCTCATAGATGCATTGTGAGAATTAAATGAGCTTCAAGCACTTGGCATATTTTGTGGCTTTTGCCAAATACTGATTAAAACAATTTAGGTAAATTTACAAGAGTATATGAAATGGTTAATTTTGTGTGTCAATTTGACTGGGCTAAGTGATACCCAGATAGCTGGTAAATCATTCTTTCTGGGCATGTCTGTGAGTATGTTTCCAGAAGAGATTAGCATTTGAGTCAGTAGACTGAGTAAAGACTATTGCCGTCATCAGTGTGAGCAGGCATCATCCAATCTAATCCACTGAGGGCCTTACTAGAACAAAGTAGAGGAAAGGGTAAACTCTCCCCCGTCTTGAGCTAGGGCATCCCTCTTTTCCTGCTCTCCGACATCAGAGTTCCTGGTTCTCTGGCCTTCAGACTCTGGGATTTATCCCAGCAGCCTACCCATACATGCTCGTTATTCTCCTTTCAACTTTTGGCTTCAGAATGAATTACACCACCAGCTTTCCTGGTTCTCCATCTTCTAGACAACACATCATGGGACTTCCAGGCCTCCATAATCACATGAACTAATTCTCATAATAAACTCCTCTTCTATATCTATCTATATCCTACCAGTTCTGTTTCTTTGGTGAACCCAGGCTGATAATACACAGTGACTTGGTTAATTATAAATAAGTCGCAGCACCTGATCACAATGGAAGTCTTGCCAATCTGAAAAGTAAAATGGGTTTATTTATTTATATATTATTTTTCTGACACAGCCTCATTAAGAGATCAGGGAGCTTTACTTAACACAAGTTACCAGCAAGTTAAAGTTGAGAATAATAAATACTAAAAATCTTAGGACTATCTTTCAAAATGCTAATCATCATAGAAATATTACAGTGTAAATGAGAGAGCACTTTTCTTCCAGGGCACTTAGCTGTGGTTACTTGCTTATCATGGGGGAAGATAGAAAAGCAGCAGTTCAAGAGATCCTGCTGCTCTAGTGGTTTCAAGTCCTTTAAATTCTTTCCCAACAAAGGCCAGGCACCAGAGAGAAAAGTAGAAATAGGACACATCTATAGGGTGCCTTCAAGACGTAAAAATAAGATCCTAAACAACACACAGCAAGGAATTGTGAATTCCTACAATATGTGCTTTATCTACAGTCCTGTGGCTAAACAGACATTCTAACTAGAATTCCATATAGCATGGTAACAAATCTCAGAAAACATAATTTTTGTTAAAAACGTCACATAGGCCGGGCTGCAGTGGCTCACACCTGTAATCCCCGCAATTTGGGAGGTCAAGGCAGGCAGATCACGAGGTCAAGAGATTTAGACCATCCTGGCCAACATGGTGAAACCCCACCTCTACTAAATATACAAAAAATTAGTTGGGTGTGGTGGCGCACACCTGTAGTCTCTGCTACTTGGGAGGTTGAGGCAGGAGAATTGCTTGAACCCAGGAGATGGAGTTTGCAGTGAGCTGAGATAGCGCCACGGCACTCTAGCCTGGCGCCTGGAGGCAGAGCTAGACTCTGTCTCAAAAAAAAAGTCACATATTTTTTTGCTGACAAAAGGCATCTCAAAAGTTTTTAGTAACCTTACAAACATTAATAAAATGTCTCCCTGATATTTAAGTTCAATTTTCTTAAATGTAGCATTTTAGAAAGTATTGTACCTTTGAACATTAGTTTCTTCAAACATTTTGATCTCTTCTTTAGTTTTTTATCTTTATTTTTATTCTGTAGTTTTTTAAAAACACATGGAAGGCAGAGGACGAGATAAGTAAGTTACTTCTTAATGTGATAGCATTTTGTCACTCTTTAGGTACTGCTAGAAATTGCTAAAATCTATCTCCAGCTCTTGTGAAAGACTGCTTTTCTCATAATGCTATGATTAGGACAAGAAAGTGAAATTTTTATTAAAATTGTGGTTCAGATCTATGAATAGTTGGGTAAGAGAGACTGTGTAACAGAGATTCAGAGATTGCAGTGTATACTTTGGTATTCTCATCTATAAAATGGATGTGGAAAAAAATCTATCCACATCTTCTACAAAAGGAATAATGTAGCATATGTTTACAAATCAAAGGCTATTCTGGGCCCTGTAAATACATGATTTTATTTATACAATTAATCTATTAAGTAAATAATATTATGACTTTCATTCTGCAGGTGAGAAATTTGACATAGAAAAAGGACAAGTCACATGCTTAGTAAGTAGCAGAGCCAGAATTCAAATCCAGAATTTTTAAACCTGCATTCTTAACCACAGTGCTATGTTTCTGGGTATTACAAATGAAATGATCAAAAAACAGCTGTGTATACAGAGATTTATAAAGCTTTCGAAACAAATCAAAGAATTTAAAACATCTCTAAAATTAGGAATTTCAAATGGTAACATTCTCTATGAAAAATTTCCAGTAGAAATCAACACTGTTATTTATAACTTTGTAATATTCTGTTTTAAAAGAATCTGAGATGGAAATCAGTACTGACATAAGGATTTGTGACAAGATCAATGTGTAATTATGTCTTTGGTATAAAATTCTCCTGGGGAAAACTGCATTTAAATCTTCCTAAGAGACTTAGCTCAAGCTTATGCATGATTGGTGATCATCACATTAGGAACAGAAAGGAAATAGTGACAAGACACAACACACCATAGAAGCATCTTCTGAGAAATGCCCTGTTTCAGCCAATGCGGCAGGAAGTATCAGTTAAAAAGGAAAATCAGATCATTTGTTTCCACTTTGCTAGTGATTAAACCATTTAAGCATAAGCTTGTAAGAAGACTCAATCTCTCTGAAGAATGTTTGTGTATTTTTTGTGTGTTTCAGGCTAAGAATAAATGGCATGCTGAAGATGATCTTTTCAAACACAGTCATTTGATCTCTACCAGCATAACTATCTTCTACTTCAGAGGACAACAGCCTAAAATATATAAATAGGAATCTGTTTAGTTTTCAATTAGAAGTGTAAATGAATACAGGAATTAAAAGAACACATGGCAATAAATAAAAATAATAGCTGGCTCCGGGACCCACCACATTCCTCACCATTCACAGTGATGATCTATAATATAAATAGTGCCATTTAGAATCATACAGTATCATGGCAGCAGTTGTTGGGCACTGTTCTCATCACTTACTGTGTGTCAATTCTTGTAATTCTCAAACAATTCTATGAAGAAGAGAATACTGTGTACCCATTTTACAAACTTTAAAAGGGCAAAATCCTACTTTACACAGTAAGCAGGGGAAAGCAAGACTTTCTGACCCTAGAACCTCATTGTAACCATCACTCTCTGCTGCCTCTAAGAAAAAAAATTAAGAAAGCAGGATCTAACTAGCAATAACCACACTTAACTGTATAGTACAAGATGGACTAAAAAATAATACATGAAATATAGGCAAAAGTTTCCTCATTTTTCCAGTCAAAAAGGCTCTTTCTAGATTGTGGGTTGGTTTATATTTTGTATCCTAATAATAATAGTCCTATTAATATGAATATCATTCCTAGGAAAAGTAATGATAATTAGGTAAGTATATTTTAATATTACTAGAGTTTAAGCTATGCCCACCTTATTGAAAAATGGCATTGTCTGTGCCACTCAGACATAAGAAGTTCCAGCGTGTGTTTTTTGTCTTTCTCTAACCCCATTTTAAAACAAGGCCCAATGAAGCTCCCACTGTTCAGAAAGAGTCCATAACCCTAAAAACAATGAGCTACTAGATTTTACTAAAGAGAGAATTTTAAGGGAGAGAAGGATTTGCACAGAACATCATGTAACATATAATGTCTTTTTTTTTGAATTGTTTACTTTAATTAATTCTTTTTAATTGCATTTTAGGTTTTCGGGTACATGTGAAGAACATGCAAGATTGTTGCATAGGTACACACATGGCAGTGTGATTTGCTGCCTTCCTCCCCATCACCTATATCTGGCATTTCTCCCCATGCTATCTCTCCCCAA